>JAYKKM010000415.1:62500-130000 GCA_035772405.1 Chrysogorgia sp. JL179-B06 | reverse complement strand
CAATTCTATCTACGCGAAACGCAAAGATGGCAATTTTTACCCCGGTTTGATCGAAGGCAAATACCTTAACACTTACATGGTGAAGTTCAACGATGGAACAAAGGAACGAATAGTGGAGGGAGACCTTACATGGTTGGGATTTTGGGGTATTCCGCCTTGGATTTGGCCAACGACGCCTATTATTCAACCTGCAATGTCTTCATGGAAGGCCTTTGAGGGGAGAACTGTGTTAGGACGAGATGAGCCTGAATTTCAAGGCTTTAGATCTTCGTTTAGCGAGGAACGTAGCGACGACTCTTGGCTAGGAAGACGGGGGTCGGAGAGCTACGAGACATCGCAAACAAATGGCGAGACACCTCTTCCATGTTCCAAAGGCAAAGAGAAAATCGGCTCGAGAGAGCAACCCAAACCAAGCGTGTCCAATCATTCAAGGTTTGTCAAACATTTCATTGCTCTTTCTAAATACATGTCCTTTATAGTCTTATTTTGTTCTCTTAGATCGAGTGTCCTGAGGTTCAACGGTAACATATTATCTAAAGAGACAAGTCTCAACGACATCAGTCATGCTTTCACTCGTGGCACATCGGGTTTGTTTATAACATGTTTTGATATATAAAACTAGTTAGAAATCGCAAGCTTAGCCGAATACAGAGCAATATAATAGAACTAATAGTAATATAAGTTACTGGAGTGAATTTAGAGTTTTACCTATACCAAACATGCTCATTAAAATGCTATTTAAACTATACATACATATATATATATACATATATATATATATATATATTATATATATATATGTTTTTATATATGTACATGTGTATATATATATATATATATATATATATATATATATATATATATATATATATATATATATATATATATATATATATATATATATATATATATATATATATATATATATATATATATATATATATATATATATATATATATATATATATATATATATATATATATATATATATATATATATATATATATATATATACATATATATATATATATATATACATATATATATATATATATATATATATATATATATATATATATATATATATATATATATATATATATATATATATATATATATATATATGTGTATGTATATAATGTACATGTATGTATATATATATATATATATATATATATATATATATATATATATATATATATATATATATATATATATATATATATATATATATATATATATATATATATATATATATTTATATTGTGGTAGTATGAGCTTCTGACTGTCTGTGCATGGAAAAATGCAGAGCATCCTTAAACGAGAAATGCTTGTCTATGCAAGTGACCCTATAGTTAGCCAAGCCGACTTCGCATAATTCTACTAGGTTCACTATACGAGGAAATCTGAATTCTCATATCTCGGAAAGTATAAGGTGATTAAACGCCGCGATCTCTCAATCGCAAGCGTCAAATGGTTCGCTTCTGCCTTCTGTTCCCATAATGTGATCGAGAATGTTCTAGCGCCAGCGTAAGTGCTATAAACAAGCAAAAAATTTAATTTCAAGTAAAATACGCCGTGGTTGCTGGAATTAGGTTTCCACATGATGCCAGCTTGAAGCATCAACTGCATTCATATATCGCTTACTATTATACGTTTCTGTTTTAGTAACGATTCACGATCGCTTTGATCGACCTTTAAGATATAAAATTCGCTGTTATTTAATGACTATTGTGATTACTGGACAAATTTTATTTGCGAATTCTGACCTTTCACGAAGCAAAGGCATCCGATTGCGGGCTGTTCTAGTCGAACAAGATAAGCGATTTTTGCAAACCACTTTGGCTTGCCAAAACCAAGGACACTTTTAGTTTTAGCGATGTATATAATATATATATAGGTCGTTATTTTGAAATTGTGAGCATGTTGACCGGTCGAGTATAGTCCTTGGAAACGCGTAAAGGGAAATTCTTTCATTTATTATCGTCTTGTCATTGATACCTTTTGTTCTCCGATGGCATTTACAGCTGAGACTGTTGAGTTGCATGGTTATGAGTCGAAACTTTCCTTACAAGTATTTTTATTGTTCAGAATACAAACGACGCAACATCTGCACGGGGCAGGCCGTGGAACAAAGCGGGTCCGAAATGCATTGATAGAACAAATAAAATATTGACATGAGAATTTCCAATCTTAAAATGAATACTAAAGTCACCGACACCGGCAACACATTTTCAAATTTTCAAAGTATACACTCAACACGAAACATCACAGTGACATAAAATTTATGTCGGATTCCAATGTTGCTCGTCTTAATAAACATGAACGTCTTCAAATTTTGTATATATGACATAAACACACAAAATGTATTTAGGTATATCCAGTCTTGTTGATATAGGACTAACTATTTGTAGGACGTACAACGAATTTCTTGCTCCTAAAAGGTTCTGTGATTGTTGCTAGACGTAAACTGGGTTATTTTTAAAACCGTATCTTCGACATTGAATTCATTTTGTTATATATCCTGTCAACATGATATATAATCTTGTAAAATATAATACAATTAGGCACTATATGTCTTATTATTACTATTAGTTATCTCTTGGCTAATACCAAAGTAAGTTTACACATTTCAAGTGAGAAAAGACGAAATAGAAAGGGGAATTGTTTACAAGAGTTATATAAGTCTAAAGAAGATGTAATATAGAAGAGGTATATATACATACATACATACATATATATATATATATATATATATATATATATATATATATATATATATATATATATATATATATATATATATATATATATATATATATATATATATATATATATATATATATATATATATATATATATATATATATATATATATATATATATATATATATATATATATATATATATATACTCAAAGTAACTCCCATGAAACGATCGTTGCAAAAATCGTTCAAACGCATTCAAATAAAGAATTGGACTCGTTTAAGTTTAAGCTTATGCGAGGTACATATAAACGGCAAAAATGTTCCGTATATTGGATACCGCTTTTCTAATAACGTTTACTGTTGATGTTTACTGTTGATAGCTAGTGAGACATTCACCATGCAGTTACGGAGAAGCAGATGGACAGTTAAAACGAGTAGGACTTGGACATTATTCTTAGTATTTGAGTTTAAGGAATATCTGCAAATGTCTCCTTCATATTTCTCCCACCTTGAACATTAACTAAATATAGAGACCATAGAGTTAGGAATTTCTGGTTTTAATATCGTTAAGCGATGTTGAATAAGAAACGCGTTTATCGATAGACCGACTATATATGTCGGACATTTCCTATTGTGCGCTTCACAAGTTTAACAAAGAAAATGGAAAACTATTTGGCAACCAATGCGAATTCGACATTACGCAATACATGAAATGTATAGTATTTTTCGTTTTATATTACGATGTTGTCACTTTTCTATAAATTACGTCCACGACAAAAACCGGTTTGTATGCATGTATCGTTTTTTTTCTACCAGTCGACTAGTTAAATTTAGTGGAATACTTGCTTTTATTCTCTATACAAAGACATCTTGGCCTTGGGTTTATATAAAAGGGTTGTAGGCAGTGTACTGTAGAAATACAAATCAAATGCTCTGAAAGGTTGGTAGTGTACTGCTGAAATTGTGTGGATGTCTTACAACGTTTTGAGCGAAGGTCCTTCGTCAAAGAGTGAAATTGTTGCCAGCGATCTTTCAATGTATGGCAAGCGTCGCACTTTCTGGTTGTTTGCGATCTGTTCCCATCATTTGTTCCTATAATTCTGTACATCTTAAAGACATCCAGATTGCGTTATAAAGTCTAACTCTTGCCAACTATCTTTGAAACACAAGCGTCGCACTTTGTAGTTGTTTCTCGCGATCTGTTCATCACTTTAATATTCATTCCTGTAGCTGCTTGCCTAACACGGACTTTCGTTACTATTCGTCGTATAATTGAAATCTAATTCGTATTTCTTCTTTTGTCAGCAGACAATTCACCACCATCTCAACGTACCGAAAAACATAACCAAGAAAAAAGATCAGATTTAAAAAGCCTATTTGTATCTCATCATGCTACTGGCGAAGCAACGCGAACCACAAATACAAACGAAGGACGCCAAAGAATCATGGAAAACGACAGAGCATTTCTAGAAATAAATAAGGTTTGTACACACATGAGGCTATGTACACAAGGCTAGAATAATTCAAGGTGATATAATTCCAATCACCCTATAGACTCGTACCAAAATCATTAATAGAGAAAAATCTGAAGAAAGATTCCGAAATTGATCTTGAATTTGAAACACATGCTGGTTTTATATTATGCCAGTACAAAGAATGCATGCATACCCTTTCTCTTGTTAGCTATACTTGAATTTGAATATATAGTAATTTGTAGAGAGAAGTTAGTAGTGCATTGATTATATAGTCTTCATCTGAAGTTAGTTGCATCATGAAGAAAGGTTTGATGTTGTAGTTATGGCCTCCACTGACTCTGAGTACAGTTGAGCAACGCTAACAGATGTTTTGGAACTATATTATAGTATATTCAGTTTAATCTTTCATTGGCCTAGCTCTTTGTGTTATAGTCTTCATCTGAAGTTAGTTTGCATGAAGAAAGGTTTGATGTTGTAGTTATGGCCTCCACTGACTCTGAGTACAGTTGAGCAACGCTAACAGATGTTTTGGAACTATATTATTATAGTATATTCAGTTTAATCTTTCATTGGCCTAGCTCTTTGTGTTATAGTCTTCATCTGAAGTTAGTTTGCATGAAGAAAGGTTTGATGTTGTAGTTGTGACTTCCACTGACTCTGAGTACAGTTGAGCAATAGATGTTTTGGAACTATATTAACAATACCATCATTTTATACACTAGAGAGAGAGAGAGAGAGAGTGAGAGATATGTTATTGTGATTACTGAATATGTTTGGTGGTTCTTTGGACTTTGTATATCATATTGTACTTATAAAGTACAATTATACTGCATGCTAAGTTCCTTCATATATAATTATTTGTGAATGTGTTGTTATTTTCGTTGGGATGATTAATTTCTTGGTTTTACAATAATACTTTTACATTCAAGCAAATAACTAGTGGTTTAAAATATCGTTTGTAGTTTATAGTATGAGGAAGACCTGATGATTCCATAAGTATATAGACGTTTTGTAAATGTAAATATGAATATTGCTGTTGGTTTAGAGTTGAGCATTTCTGTTGGTTCTACAGAACAATATGAGTATTAGATTATTTCTCCAATTTGAATTGGTTAAGTTTAATAAGATCTGTTTATAAGATCTGAGTTTAGTTTATACTTTATAGTTTCTTAAGCTTTGTCACAGAATACAATACAATTTATAACATACAAAAACAAGCTAACAATCGACAGAAAAGCTGGGACATCACAACAGCTTTCGCCAATTACTGTGGGATTTTATTTGATTTAGTGTGTTGCAACTGAGTTTTATATTGTATTGGTAGAATAAGATTTCTTAAAAACTTGAAAATATTCAAGAAACTGCATAAGAGGCCTATTGTTTGGTCATTTTGGCGTATACATTTTGTCGAATTTTAAGTCAATTTCCTGGTGTCACGAGACGGTAGACGAAAGCCACTGAATCTTAAATTATGGATGGACTTGCTTCGATTGATTCAACGAAGATTTCTTGTTTTCATAAAACCTTAAGATGGAATAAAACCTTAGGATGGTTGGTAAATATTTAAGGATCTATTTGAAGAAGATATAGGGGTGGATTTTACATAATTTGAACGAGACGGTAGAAGAAAGCCACTGAATCTCAAGTTCATACAGTAATTACGGATGGACTTGCTTCGATTGATTCAGCAAAGATTTCTTGTTTAATAAGATAAAACCTTAGGATGGTTGTTAAATATTTAAGGATCTATTAGGAGAAGATATATAGGGGTGGTTTTACATAATTTGAACATTTAAAAGTGTTTTGTCTATAATATTTCAACAATGCTTGGACTTAACCCAAATAACACTGGCTAATTCTTACACAGTTATTACCTCCCTTCAATGTTTAGACATTGATTTAAATTGGATTAATGTTCTTTGAGAGAGGATTTAAATTCCTGGTCCAGCTTTTATTTGCCAATTGCAGTGTAGCATTCAATATTCTCGTATTTATTTTGTTTTTACTTTAAAAATGGGAGTGAAATCTATACCATGCTTTACAGTGTTGATTTTGGTTTAATTTAGATTTTTTAATTTTCTAAAAATTTAATGTTGCTATGTAATTTCATAGTTTGTTTCTAACACTTTATTTGCTTTGGAGAGACCTTTTTGTTCGCTATAAACGTGATGAGACTAATCATTTAGGACCAAACTTGGTGTTTGCTTTGGATCTTAATAAGAAGATGTTTTGTTATAGTTTATCTAAAGGAGGATAAAATTATATACGATTCCTCCGCCCCTATAGTATATTCCATTAACCTTTGGAAACGAGTTTGGTTTGATTTCGAGAAGATTCTTTGATTTTAAAATCCTTTTTAAGAAATGAGACTGAGTGTTTGAACACATTAAAGTCGCTCTGCTAGGTTTGGTTTTAATTAATGGACTCTCACAAAGACCTCCCTCGAGATCGCTAATGTTCTTGGTCCCACGAAGTCTGACAAGAGTGAATGTTTGACGTCGACATTTTGGATCTTACTCTGCATGGCTAACGCTATATAAAGAGAATGTATTTTAGCTAACCACAAACGCGTGGTTGTTTTAGTAACGTTCAGTGGAACCCTGCAGTGTTGAAAGGGTTGTATTTGTCCGTCTGTTGTGAATGGTTCCAATCGATCATCTGAAATAAGACAAACTGCTTCGCTCGTCACTACAGTGCTGTTTGCGTTTGAACTGCTGAAGACTCAGGGACCCTGAATAAGTAGGATAGCAAGGAATCATTATCTTCTATTTATTACACGTCAATATTCCAAGCTATATATACTATTGTACTGGTGTTTCATTATTATGCTTTATCTATACAAGGTCCTAAATAGCTACTACATTAGTTACGACTGTAACACATCTTTCTTTGCATGCTTTAACATTTAAGATTCCTTGATAGATAGATTCCTTGGTTTTCCTGATGTAAATAATGGGTAAACGTAGAAGCCTACAAGGTATTGAGTTCAACACTATAGCGTGTCACTGTCACTTGTATACTTCAGTTGATATGGAAGGACCAGATGCTTTTGTTGTATATATATGAGTTGGGAGAAAAGAGTTGAATTCGTAGATTCGCATGTTAAATTAATAATTGTAAATGTGTATTGGATATCTAGTTAAAATCCTGAACAGAATGTATCTCCTGTATATTATGATAATTTCTTCATTTTTGTTTTCGTTTATGAAAGTTGTCAACAGTAACTGAAAAGGTGCAATATGTGTTAACTCATTTGATTTAGTCAGGGATATACACGACTATATACGTAAAGCACGCTGGCTAATATTTGTAGCATCTTCCAGGACTTTTCGTGTCGACATTTAATTGGTTGAGAGTAAGACCCTGTTGTTTCTTCTATATGCATACAGCGTGCCCTATAGTTTAATCTATAGATCTCTTAGCATGACGATAATGATTTTATAAACGGATCCGTATTTTATGAAGGAGGGAGTAATGGTTTCATTGGAGGCTAGTTTGTTTGGGAGGACGCATTCTAGACATTCTTCAGAATAAGTTCTTAAGAATACAATGGATGATATAGCTCAATGGTAATAGCTCAATGATAAGAGCGTCTCACCGGCAAAAAGAATTAGGTTACGTGTTCGATCCTTATCCTGAGCTTGACGATCGTCCATGTATCGTCTGTCTAATCCAAGCTCTCCCACATTTTCCATAGCAAATATATAACTAGCAAATATATATATATATGTATAACCCAATACAATGCAGACACGACAGTATCACGTCGCAGTTTGAGACTCATTACAAAATTAATTCCGACTATATGATTCTCTGACACTTTCCACACCGAGCCTGGGTTCGTTTGGAGCCGTTTTTTGGAGCCGTTTTTTCGCTGCGTTTGCTAGTGTGACTTAAACGATTTTTCCAAACATATTTGCATTTAGATTGGGTTGCACGTTTGACAGGTAAATAAATGAATGATTTATTTAGTTTTCTCTTCAATGGAATACCATAGTCAACAGAAGGAGGAGACATGTGACTGATGATAAACCGCATATCCTAAATCATTTTCACCAGATGGTTAATCTCAATTTTGTGTCCGCATACCCAAAATCATTTTCAGAATTTCAATAATATCCATGGAAGACAATGTATTCATTCATTCCAAAGATTTAAAGTACAAAATTTGTGCCTTAATTGTACGTTAGAGTTGCAACACTTTACTGTCAGTGAAGATTGCGATCTAGTAAGGAAGTTCATGCCATTTTCGAGACTTGCAGACGTTGTACAATGTCACAAGCTAAACACAACAGAATTATAATCTCCTTTGATCTAACATGATGTTCTAGCTCAATGGCTATAACATCTCGTTGGTAATCAACAAGGTTACGACCGTTACGAGGTTGCATTTTCTGTCCAGAAATTCTAAAAATATATCTCTGAGTATTTAATTTCATTTCTTCACACCGAAACCATGCATGTATTTATCACTCATTAAATATCATAAAATACTTAAGTAATTGCATTTACGTACATTGTACGTCAATGCTTTAATAAGCTGACACAAACCAACAATACCCGTTTCATTAAACTACCTTTTGTGCAAATCCAACCCTTCAATCAATCAAAAGCTAATCCTTCAGATCGGCCTCATATTGTAAAGGTTGTAGGGCAAAGTTTTGCCAAGATATTTAGCTACCAAATGTTTGGTTATTACTACGTGACTCATTACAAAACCAGTTTATAAACAAGAAAATTGCATGGAAACCAAACTGATTAAAAATTCATAAACCAAAACTCCAATATATCAAGTATCAACTCCGTGCCGGAGGATTTAAAATTGGAGGGAGGTTTCACATCAATATGGCCAACTTTCACATCGATTTTCTTTCAAAATACAGATTAGTTTGAGATGCAAGGTTGAAACACTCATAAAGAGTTGTTCCTCTAAATTCAAAACACCTCGAAGATTATTAACAAAAATCATCAAAAAATTCAACACGCTTTTGTTTTGAAATCGGATCGAGCTATAGCTAGCTATCGAACTGGCTATCTATCGAGCTATCTATCGAGCTATCTATCTATCTATCGAGCTAGCTAGCTATCAAGCTAGCTATCTATCAAGCTATCTATCGAGCTATCTATCTATCGAGATAGCTATCTATCGAGATAGCTATCTATCGAGATAGCTATCTATCGAGATAGCTATCTATCTCACTATCTATCTATCAGCATCTACTTATGCCAACCGATGCAGCTATAAGCTATTTGACATTGCCATTGGGAACCTTTAGAATGAAATAACACTTAACCTTCAAAATAAAATAACACTTAATGCAAACAAAGAGAATGAATAATTTTTAGTCCAAATAGAATCTCATCATCGTCCTCATTCTGTTCACAATGCCATTCTCTGCAGCATTTTCACGTCTTCAGGACGACGATACTGAACTCGCAGAGAGGAGAGAGCTGTTGCTTAGAATTGACTTCAACACAAGACACTGTGATCATTTTAGCAATACTAAAGCGTTTTAGAAGTCTGTTATGAAATAATATACGGTAGCCATAAATTAATCATCTTGCTTACTTGTTAGCTCAGTGTTATGGATATACGGTTATTCACATTTCATGCTTGTCATTTTGGCCTGAGAGATGCAATAAAGTTTCTTCTCAAAACTATATGATCTAGTGATATATAATTTGTGCAAATTTAACAAATGAAGACCTGAATTAATCCAATAAGCAATAGCTATAGCTAGCTCGATACATATAGCTATAGCTCGATAGATAGATAGCTCGATAGATAGCTAGCTCGGTAGATAGCTAGCTCGGTAGATAGCTAGCTCGATACATATAGCTATAGCTCAATGGATAGATAGCTCGATATAGATAGCTAGCTCGATAGATAGCTATATAGCTCGATAGATAGATAGCTCGATAGATAAATAGCTCGATAGATAGCTAGCTCGATACATAGCTGTATAGCTCGAGCCTCGATAACTATATAGCTCGATAGATAGATAGATAGCTAGCTCGATAGATAGCTAGCTCGATAGATAGCTAGCTTATAGCTCGATAGATAGCTAGCTCGATAGATATAGCTAGCTCGATAGATAGCTAGCTCGATACATAGCTGTATAGCTCGATAGCTATATAGCTCGATAGATAGATAGCTCGATAGATAGATAGCATGATAGATAGATAGCTCGATGCAAAGCTGGGGCTTGGAAGGTTCCACTAGATAGATCGCTCGATAGATAGATAGCATGATTTATAGATAGTATTTTTTATTATTTATTAAAGACTTCCAAAACGCTTTAGTATTGCTAAAACAATCGCAGTGTCTAATTGTGTTGAAGTCAATCCTAAGCAACAGCTCTCATCTCTCTGCGTCTGCGTCTGCGAGTTCAGTACCGTCGTCCTGAAGACGTGAAAATGCTGCAGAGAATGGCATTGTGAACAGAACGAGGACGATGATGAGATTCTATTTGAACTAAAAACTATTGATTTTCTTTGTTTTGCGTTAAGTGTTATTGCCGCCTGCATCGTAAAACGTAAGGTTCCCAATGGCAATGGCAATGTCAAATAGCGTGATCATAGCTTGTAGCTGCATCGGTTGGCATGGGTAGATACTAATAGATAGATAGATAGCTAGCTCGATAGATAGCTAGCTCGATAGATAGCTAGCTTGACAGATATAGATAGCTCGATAGATAGCTAGCTCGATAGATATAGCTAGCTCGATAGATATATAGCTAGCTGATATAGATAGCTATAGCTCGATAGATATAGCTAGCTCGATAGATAGCTAGCTCGATAGATATAGATATAGATAGCTAGCTCGATAGATAGATATATCATATATATAGCTCGATAGATAGATAGCTCGATAGATAGATATAGCTCGATAGATAGATATAGCTCGATAGATAGCTAGCTCGATAGATAGCTAGCTCGATAGATAGATATAGCTCGATAGATAGATATAGCTCGATAGATAGCTAGCTCGATAGATATAGATATAGCTCGATAGATAGATATAGCTCGATAGATAGATAGCTCGATAGATAGATAGCTCGATAGATAGCTAGCTCGATAGATATATATAGCTCGATAGATAGATATAGCTCGATAGATAGCTAGCTCGATAGATAGATATAGCTCGATAGATAGATATAGCTCGATAGATAGCTGGCTCGATAGATAGATAGCTCGATAGATAGCTGGCTCGATAGATATATAGCTCGATAGATAGATATAGATAGCACGAAGTGAGACTAGTCTTATTACACACTATTTCAGCAGTACATGCACCAACCTTTATCAACTATTGCTTATTAGATTAATTCAGGTCTTCATTAATCAGATTTGCACAAATTATATATATTACTATATAGATCATATAGTTTTGAGAAGAAACTTTATTGCAATTCTCAAGCCAAAATGACAAGCATGAAATGTCAATAACCGTATATCCATAACACTCAGGTAACAGATGTTATAGAAAGTACATTTCTACAATACAGATTTTAGTATTTAAAAGAAGCCACAATTCATTGGCTACCGTATTTCATAAAAGACTTCCAAAACGCTTTAGTATTGCTAAAACGATCACATGCAATGCCTAGTGTTGAAGTCAATTCTAAGCAACATCTCTCTCCTCTCTGCGAGTTCAGTACCGTCGTCCTGAAGACGTGAAAATGCTGCAGAGAATGGCATTGTGAACAGAACGAGGATGATGATGAGATTTTATTTGGACTAAAAAAATTATTGATTCTCTTTGTTTTGCGTTAAGTGTTATTGCCGCCCGCATCGTAAAACCTATAAGGTTCCCAATGGCAATGGCAAATAGCGTGATCATAGCTTATAGCTGCATCGGTTGGCATAGGTAGATACTGGTAGATAGATTATAGATAGATAGATAGCTAGCTAGCTCGATAGATAGATAGCTCGATAGATAGATATAGCTCGATAGATAGATATAGCTCGATAGATAGATATAGCTCGATAGATAGATAACTCGATAGATACAGATAGCTAGCTCGATAGATACAGATAGCTAGCTCGATAGATAGATAGATAGCAGGAAGTGAGACTAGTCTTATTACACACTATTTCAGCAGTATACACCAACCTTTATGAACTATTGCTTATTAGATTAATTCAGGTCTTCATTAATCAGATTTGCACAAATTATATATATTACTAGATTATATAGTTTTGAGAAGAAACTTTATTGCAATTCTCAGCGTATATCCATAACACTCAGATAACAGAGGTTATAGAAAGTACATTTCTACAATACAGATTTTAATATTTAAAAGAAGCCACGATTAATTCATGGCTACCGTATTTCATAAAAGACTTCCAAAACGCTTTAGTATTGCTAAAATTATCACAATGCCCAGTGTTGAAGTCAATTCTAAGCAACAGCTCTCGTCTCTCTGCGAGTTCAGTACCGTCGTCCTGAAGATGTGAAAATGCTGCAGAGAATGGCATTGTAAACAGAATGAGGACGATGATGAGATTCTATTTGGACTAAAAATTATTGATTCTCAATTTGTTTCGTATGAAGTGTTTTATTTTGAAGGTTAAGTGTTATTTTATTTTGAAGCACACGTCATCGCTATAAATGCTACCCGCATTGTTAAACTTAAGGTTCCCAATGTCAAATAGCCTGGCTATAGCTGCATAGGTAGATACTGATAGATAGATTACAGATATAGATAGATAGTTAGATAGATAGCTAGCTCGATAGATAGATAGATAGTATATAAAGGATGAAAGCAAAGTGAAAAGGTAGTGAACTGCCAAGATTTTTAGTAACGAAATACTGACGTTTCGAGCGGAGCCATTCATCAGAGTAAGATAGATAGATAGATAGCTAGCTCGGTATACCAGTTAGCTCGATATAGATAGATATAGATAGCTCGATAGATAGTTCGATAGATATAGATAGCTAGATAGCCAGATATAGATGATCCCCTGGATACGACCCTGACATGTCAGTGAAAGAACATTTCATTCTCACGAAGTGTGAGACCAATCTTATTACACACTATTTCAGCAATACACCAACCTTTTCGAGTTTTCGTTTAGATATCGATATCTACAGATTCCCCAAGAACATGCCCCATTAATACTGTGAAGAAAGCCTTCACCAAGCCACGGTCACATGACCATCGCTTTACCGCCATTGCATCAGATCTTCTTGTTCAATCGTAACACTTTCATCTTTAAATTGCTAGTGCGATGAAAATTCGATTGTGATTTTTTTCATAGAATCGCAGTGCAGTACCAAGTAGCTATGTGACTTGATATTGAAGTGAAAAAGTATGAAGCAAGGTCGCCCTATATTTAGCCGAGTCAGATGCTCATGTTTTCCTAGGGTTTTCTGGTGTTGTTGCAAAGGCAGGTACGAGCGAGGATTGAACCCAGGTCTCCCAGCAGCTCATAGACATGTGTGGTAACCACTAGACCTGCAAAACAGCTGTTGGTTAAATAATAAATTGAAAGTGTTTATGCAGCGAAAACGTCAGTTCGAAGTAAACTCTCTTACTGTGAAGAACCATAGAATTTGTATTGAATTGCATTTACAACTTTTCTATATATATCTCGCATCCATCTTGATATAATAAGATTTGTTTCATATGTAAATGATCCTCGCTTTGACGTCATACAGCATAATAGGGCGTTTTACGAAAGTGAAGACGACGACGGCATTCTCAACAGCATAAAACATTATATTCTAAACTCCGTAGAAGATCGTTACCATTATAGACCACTTTCAAGTTATGCCTTCAGACACTTTTGAAACTTGACAGTTTGCATAGCCATTTCAGTTAGTGTGCAGGGTAAATTTAACTAAAACTCGAAGCGGGTGACGTCGTCCACAGAACACGAAAATGCTGTAAATAACGTCCTGTTAATAGGAGGAGGACGTCATTGAAAATTCTCTTCGGACTAATAATTAAACTTAGCTTTTCTTCAAGACGACAAATTGCATTGTTAAAAGACGACGTCCTCGATGCTCGCGTCGAGTTTTTGTAAACTCCCTATTGACTTATTGAAGAAGCCTGTATAACTTTGGCATTATGTAACGAAATTATGAAACTGTGTATGTGTGCGGTGTGTATGTGTGTGTCCCATGATACTGAACACGAAGTTACGTTTCGTGTGATTTGGTTTAATAATTCCAAAGATATATAAATACTTTCCTACGGCACGCAGTGAAGTAGGAAAGTGTATTCATTATGGCACTTATATAGCTGTTTTCCCAAGAGGATGCTGCGTCAGATGAACGCTGCTTATATAAAGAACGCTGCTTATATATAAAGGTCTTACTCTGATGAAGGGCTCCGCTCGAAACGTTATCTCGTCACTAAATTCTTGGCAGTTTACCACCTTTTCACTTTGCCTTATATAAAGAGTTGTGTAATGCTGAAGAAGTCACTCGGTCAACACTCAACAGTGTTGGTCATCAAACTTTAAATTTATTGTATCCTTGTAAATTACAGACCCGACCCAGGTTTCCTGCCGAGTATTTTTTCCCAGAGATGGTTTTTTTTATTTTAATGGGCAGGTTTTTTCTGGCCTCACTGATACCAGCGGAATGTGTAATGTGTATGGTCATATCTGTGTTTACAGTTCACTTTTAGTTGAATGCAATACAAACTTATATTTATTGTACTCCATTTACAGAGAATGTAACGTAATTTTATGGAATCGGTGTATGTGTATATATGTAGTTAAAGGGATACTCCGGCCCAAATACAAATGTAGTTCATATGAAAGATCTTACTGACTTTAGATTATTTCCAAAGTTTCAGCATTCCTATCAATTTAGTTAAGAAGATGTGGCTAGTTGAAGTTGGAGAGTTTGTCCAATTTCGACGCCATTTTGTTTATCAAATATGACGTCACTGAGTGACGTGATCTCGTATTATGCCTAAGGAGCTCCTCTACTTGCCTGCATGATGAACTAAATAGTTTATTTCGACTAATTTTCGTCCAAAGACCATTCACAATAACTATCACTATGTGATCGCCATCAAAACAACTCCACTGACGATAAAGAATCACTCAATGACGTCATATTTTCAAAACCAATATGGCGTCAAAATCCACAATTTTTCAACTTCAACTAGCAATATCTTCTCAACTAAATTGATAGGAATGCTGAAACTTTGGAAATAAACTAAAGTCAGTAAGATCTTTCATATGAACTGCATTTGTATTTGGGCCGGAGTGTCCCTTTAAGGTTTATGTTGTAATAAATAGCTGTTAGTCTCGAACACTGGACACCACAGCAAGTTTCTCCACACTCCTAGTTGTCGTATGTGCGTTGTAGAGTAATGAACAGGCTTTTTCAGTCAGTTATTATGCAGTGTGACGTCGAAGTGAGGATATTTATATATCAAACAAATCTTAATATCTCAAGAATAAAGTGAGATATGGAAGAGTTGTAAATGCCAATCTTTATAATTTCTATATTTCTTTCAAGTGAGAGACTTTATTTCGAACTGAATTTTGCACTGCATAAACACCTTAAGGCTACGAAATCTCTGAGCTCATTCTCTCAAATAGTGACCGTTTTGCATTAATGGTTTACCGCCATTTGTGTGACAAGAAGTTCAGCGTTTGCAGCCTTAAAATTTAATATTTCACTTTAATATTTAAGTGAGTGCACTTAGTTGGTGTTGCATTTTGATTTTCATGGAAAAACAACACAATTCTCCATCGCAGTGGTCCGTCCTTCAACCTTTTGTGTTATTGTGCTCTTTCTTAGGAAATATCTGATCATTCTCGCAAGAGACGAAGATATTCTCTTCCTGAAGCAATGGAAGACACGAACGAGCAAGAAATGAGGTAATGTTCACGGTTATTATACGTGCTTGGTCGTGGCTCACACGAAAATAAATATGGTGGTGGCAGAACAATGAAAAATAAATTTTAAAAGTAACGTTTCTTGAAAATTTATCAAATATACTTGTCGAATTTAGTCAATTTCGTAGGTTGTCCAAACTGTTATTCTAATTGATACTAGTAACAGTCTTTTTTTCTCACTGCCAGATCCAACATTTGGGTTGGGTTAGTATGTTATAGTGTTAGTATTAACGTTAGTATTAGGGTTGGGTTGTTAGTATTAGGGTTGGTATTAGGGTTGGTATTAGGGTTGGTATTAGAGTTAGTATTAGGGTGAGTATTAGGGTTGGTATTAGGGTGAGTATTAGGGTTAGTATTAGGGTTGGTATTAGGGTTAGGGTTAGTATTAGGGTTAGTATTAGGGTTGGTATTAGGGTTGGTATTAGGGTTGGTATTAGAGTTAGGGTTGTATTAGGGTTAGTATTAGGGTTGGTATTAGGGTTAGGGTTGTATTAGGGTTGGTATTAGGGTTGGTATTAGAGTTAGTATTAGGGTGAGTATTAGGGTTGGTATTAGGGTTGGTATTAGGGTTGGTATTAGGGTTAGGGTTAGTATTAGGGTTAGTATTAGGGTTAGTATTAGGGTTGGTATTAGAGTTAGGGTTGTATTAGGGTTAGTATTAGGGTTGGTATTAGGGTTAGGGTTGTATTAGGGTTAGTATTAGGGTTGGTATTAGGGTTGGTATTAGAGTTAGTATTAGGGTGAGTATTAGGGTGAGTATTGGGGTTGGTATTAGGGTTGGTATTAGGGTTGGTATTAGGGTTAGTATTAGGGTTGGTATTAGGGTTGGTATTAGGGTTGGTATTAGGGTTAGTATTAGGGTTAGTATTAGGGTTGGTATTAGGGTTGGTATTAGGGTTAGTATTGGGGTTAGTATTGGGGTTAGTATTGGAGTTAGTATTAGGGTTAGTATTAGGGTTGGTATTAGGGTTAGTATTAGGGTTGGTATTAGGGTTAGTATTGGAGTTAGTATTAGGGTTAGTATTAGGGTTAGTATTAGGGTTAGTATTAGGGTTAGTATTAGGGTTAGTATTAGGGTTAGTATTAGGGTTATTTTAAGTATCCAATACCCGTTCATATGGTTCAGTCACGACCCTCTGCTCAATGGTTATAGCATCACACTACAGGTCTACCCGAAGTAATAACTAAATAAGTGTCATAGCATTTATTATTATTACTAGCATTATCATCAGTATTTGTCGTTATCGTCCCATTGACAGGCTGTCAGACACTGAAGTGGAGTACTACCCAAGAAATGGCTTGAACGTTTCACCTTACGATAGCGATAATGCAGGTCCTTTATCAGAGAGTCCATCGCATGTCATCGGACCACAGTTTCCGTTTTTTGGCGAACCTTTTGGAATGGCTGTTTTTGGCTCGTCGCCACACGATTCCATACCTTACAGCTTCCAAATTCAGAGAAAAACAAGAAAGAGAGGAGAGAAGAAGAAATGTCGAAAAGTCTACGGTATTGAAAATCGACATTTTTGGTGCACACAATGCAGATGGAAGAAAGCCTGTACACGCTTCTCATCGAACAACAAAATGCTAACAAGTGAGTTCGTGCAACGAGTTCACTTTTGAACTAGTAGTTCCATTGTCACGTAGAAGACTGCAAAATCTCCATAAATTATAAAATTCAACTATATATCATGCCAACTCAGAGAGAATTAGTATTAGATTAATAATTTAAATATAGTAAAGATGTTTTCTTATATATTTATAGAGTGTATAAGGTCATAAAAATGACCACGATGTTTGACAATCGAAAATGTTTGTGGTATATAAAAATGTGCATTGTAGATAATTCATTTCCAGAATGATGTAGACGATAAAATTGTTGCTGTTATTTTGTTATGGTCACATATAGTTAATAAACAATGAACCCGATTAAACGTGAAATATACGATGTTGTTGCCAAATAATATGGGAAGTTTTTGTTGAGAGAAAGCCTATTGATTTGCAATTAGCACTGTTCTTAATGTGTGTTCGTCTGAATCTAATATAAACGTTTAAACAAAATTGGTCTCAAACGAACACAAGGTATTGATCTACGTATAGTAATAACAATAAAGACGTTTTAGGAGCATTTATACAATCTTCTCAATGCTCTCCAATACAGCAATTGAGATCTTATTAACCAAAGCTAGTAGTCGCTTTTATATATTACGAGTTTGTAAATTTTATGGATATCCTAAAGATCAAATAAGTAAGCTATTTGATCCTAATTTTGTATGGAATAGAGGTTTGGAGCTCCGCCTACAAGGGTAAATACTTGGATCGTATTGATAAGTTTCTAAATCAGGCCTTTCGTTTTGGTTATACGTCCAAGCGCAGTGTGATGTCAGATATAATTAGAGTGAGAGACAGCAAGCTATGGAAAGTAATTTCAGAAAACTCTTGTCATGTATTATGATTTGTTGCCTCCCAAGAGGGCCAGGATTCTTAGAAAGCGTGGACACGATTTTATCCTTCCTAAGATCAGGACAGAGAGATTTAAGAGATCCTTTGTAAACAGATGTCTCTATTTACTATTACTATTATGGAATTGTAGGAACTTTGTATCTTTTGTAAAGCCACACGTCTGATGTGACTATTCTTGCTAATAAAGACTTTTATTATTATTATTATTATTATTATTATTATTTATTATTATTATTATTATTTATTGTTTAATTTCGTAGCCAGATCAAAAAGTAAAACATTCCCACCAATAATTGTTGGGACGTTAACCGATTTTTTGTTACTCCGATTGCACCAATCCACCCAACACTTTCCGTATAATTGTCTCCCCTTCCATAAGTACTGTCTGTTGCATTGTCCTCACTATTCTTGTTACGTTCCTTTCTCCCTCAATCACTTTTGCCACCGCTTTGCTCGTCTTCTTCACACCACCACCCATACATCCAAAAATAACTGGTACTACTTCCACTCTATAACCTGGTCTCTTCTCCCTTAGTCTCAAACGCAAGTTGTTGGTACTTTCGCAGTTTGGTTCGCGTTACCTCCTCTATATTCATTTCCATTGGGCACGACATTTCCACCAACCATATCTTCTTGTCTCTTTCGACTCCAGGGTCATATTGGGTCTACGTGATTATTATTATTATTATTATTATTATTATTATTATTATTATTATTTAGTTCATTAGTTCATTATTTATAGCATAGGGGTGGTGGGATAATATGAGGGGGGGGGTCCCTTGGATTTTTTCAACCTTGTAGGGGGTACGACAAGTTGTGATAACTATGACAGTTTGACATAAAACGTATAACAATAACTTAAGACCATGCTTAAGAGGAACGAGGAAGACCCACTTTATATACTATGGATTCCTCTCTTAATATCTTTATGCTCCCTTGATATTAGAGATTTTAACAAATGTATTTTAATAGTTGGAAATACTTACTTTGTTGCACACAACTTAAATCTCGAATGTAAAGGAAACTAATCTCAAATTGTGAGTATTTTAATAACCAATTTCACAAAAATATTCAACAAACATTCAACATTTTTACAAATTAATACGGTGATATTATTATATTAGTAAACACTAGGAATCCTTAATTGTTGTATAAAATGTAAAAATAGTGTAACAAACTGCACGCAAGGGAAACAATCGTTATAGCTCTTTATATACCAAGTTTTGTTTGAGGGGGGTATATATTAAATATTTCATTATAATGGGGTTTAAAATTTTTGAAAGCATCAAATAGGGGGGTACTATAAGATTTGCTTATATGATAAGGAATATCCCACACACCCTATGCTATAAATAATGAACGATCCCTAATTTGCTCTGGTAATGAATTCCAGGAATGTTCTCTCTCCATGGATAACAGTATATTTGTTTTTTGGCACCGAATAACTGCAAATAGCAAATAGTATATATGGTAAATATGTTTGCCGATCATAAAGCGGATTTTAGACAATGTTAATGCGATTTAACATCATTAACCGTGATGCTGTCTTGAAATATCCGTTATAATATGTTGACCTATATACACTGCGTGAAGGAATATTGCCAGATACCGACCTCTCGAGATATTTAATATGTTGAAGTATGTTGCAATACGGTTTTTGTAATTTGTTATATCATAGTTAAACTATTAATTATTGTTATATATGTATACATTTGCTGGAGAGAAAGAGCTAGAGAGAAAGATGAAGATATTATTTAGATGTAGCTGATATATAAAGATATGAAGATATCTCACCCTCGAGCGTAATTTTGTATTGATGGTTTTTGTGAAGAGCTAATTAATTATCCTGTATATATATATATATATATATATATATATATATATATTAAAAAGTAAAAACACACCTATATATTGTACATATTTGATTTCATATATGTACATCTGAAATTTTCTGACGGCTTAATAGTCATTTAGCACTCCGTCGCTGGGGACATGCCAATAGGTATACATTGAAGCGTGTTTCGTATTTAGTAGTTGTACAAACAACATTCCTAAAGATGATAACAATCTGCACACCACCGTCACAATGACGTCAAGTGCCGGGATTCTTTCCATATATAGGAATCGGTGTGTGTCGGTTTGGGAAAGTGTACATGATTTACGGCACGTATATCTTGGAACTATAAGACAGATGTTTCCCCTTTCGTTTCATGAAACACGGGGTATGTCCGTTTCGTGCCATGGCTTGTAATTCCTTTGCAAACCCAGAGGTCTTGTGTAGAAATACCGAAGACGGCGTGTGATGTGACCGAGGTAGTAGTTTCTTCACAGACCGCCAATGCCCATTTTTAGTTATAATAATAAATAGTCGTTATCACTCAGCGGTTTCTGTATATATGGACAAACGATAATGCATGCCAAAATGCTAACCATAACAGTACAAATACAAAGTCTAAGACGAAAACTAACTCTGCCAACCCTAGTACTAACCTTAATACTAACCATGATACTGACTTGATATATAGTCACCATTTTATACTTATTAAAGCCATCAGGATTCAGGAATTATCTAATATGTGTCCACTCAGAGCGGTGTGCCGCCGAAATATCTATAGCCTGGTCTAATGTTGAGCGAAGCCGCTTTGCCGTGCTGTCAAACATGCCATCGACGTTGTCGTAGAAACATGATAACATTAACAATGTCGTATGTTGAACAATGATAGCTTGTTCAGGAAAAAAAAGATATTTTTGCATTGGCCAAATTTGTTGAATTTCGCCATCTTGTTCGTGTGCCGTAAAGACAACGGTGACACAGACGTTACTAGTCTCACCAAGGTTTTTCAGGATTCAGAAGCTTAACATGCTCCCAAAAACTCTAACCGTAATAACTCCAATAAAAACTCTGTCCTAAACCTGAAATAAAGAAACACTAATCCTACTTTTAAACTCAACATTTCAATGATGTAATATTCTGTGTTCGGCGGCATACGAAGAAAGAGCCCCTTTACTCTTCAACTCGAACACCGATCTACCGATCAGGAATGATCCTGTGTTCTTCTATATTGTAGAGAGGTGTGACGCTTTAAGCACTTCGCGCTGTCAAACTTGCCATCGAGGTCGTCGTAGAAACGTGATAATATTGATAATGTCGTATGTCGAAAACGATTGTTGATAGTATATTGATTAAAGAGAAAAATATGTCATTTCCTTTGGCTTTGTGCCGTGTGTTGAATTTCATTGAATTTCAATGAAAGGTTCCTCTTATTGTCCTGTATGGTATATCGTCGAGGTTATCGTGAATGGGCATGCAAAATTAGAAAGAAGGCCCGTAGCGAGTGGTCAAGGACAGGGGGACGAGCGCTGTATGCGGCGAGGCAATTCGGCTCACTTTTCGAGATGTCCTGGTACTCTTGGATAACCAGGCCTTGTCCAAAATGGCAGCCAATATTGGGATTAGACTTAGGGTTAAAAAATTCGTTAGGCGGCGGGTTAGGGTTAAGAGACTCGTTAAGAGGGGAGTTAAGGTTAGGATCTTTGTTGTTTTGGTGTTAGTTATTATTTACATGACTATAAGTGACAAAATTCTGACGATTTTAGCTAATACTGGCGGCCATTTTGAATAAGGCCTGGTTACATAGGAAATTTCAAATTAAATGAGCCGGGCGGCGAGCGGAGATAAGACCCTGGGTACGAGGTTGCCCAAAATATTGTTCTGCTTGCGCGAGGACCCGCTAGGGTGGGTCCGGGTCATATTCCCCGGGGAAATTTCGAAATATAGAGAGTCTGAAATGCTATTTCCTGCATTTTGAGAGATATCTTAAAGAACTTTGAAGGTTATAAAACGTCATTTTAAACAATCAAAAGCAACATAATTATTTCAAATATTTGAATATATTCAATGTTTTTATTTCATGGTATTTTTCACATTAAATAAGACACTGTAAGTTAACAGTCCAGTTAACCATCGTGATGTTTTAGGTAACGATTGAAATAATCTTAAATATTAATTTCAAAAATGTTTATTTAAATTATTTTATTGCTAATTTTAAAATATCGGCTGAAATGTTTTCTCTATTCCTTAGCAGTACACTATTTCTTAGCAAATTTTACACAAAGAAAGGAGCTATCTGCACACGTATAGCTTTTTCGGCGCAACTTTGTGTCAGAAACCAAAATCGAATTTCAAATTGAACACGACCATGTTTCGCGTCGCGTTTATCTTTCAACCTGCTGCCTAAAACGTTGCGAGTTGCAAAACAATCCAACATGGAGAACTAAAATTATGAACAAATTTTCAGCAATGTGAGCTTGTCCCCCCCCCCCAAACGTGACCTTGACTTACTATGATTCGTCACTTTGAGGGCAAGTCTATTGTTTACATTTTGTTTTGCCCTCAAACGCTAACCCACCAATCACAGTAAGGTCACGTGGTTATAGGATAATAATAATATTTTGATAGGGATCCCTTATGTGCTCTATCACTCGGAATCTTCTGTTCACACAGGCCCTGTGTAACATAAAATACATAAATTTTAGCTGAAAAACATCCAAAATTGAACTACCTCTTTGTTCTATTGATATCTCTCGAAATAACCATTACTGTTGCGAAAGATATACATTTTCTGAAAGGGCTAAAAGGGCTTAAACCGGCTTTTACTAGTGCTTTTAAATTTCCCGAACAAGACACATTATAAAATCAATCAATAACCATGCAAAACTTTAAGGATCATATAAGACACATTATGTTAAGATAAATTAGCGTTAATTATCATAAATTAGGTTGAAAACTTTCACACGAGTCTTTTATTTAAAAACTAAAATCTTAATTTCTTTCTTAAAGAATAAGATGACCAATATGGCCGCCACGTGCTAATCCCGGCTTCATTATCATTGTAATGTAGCCGTAGTTTGTGTTCTAAATTACGGGAAAACCTTCCACAACTGATTCATTTTAGCATCTTAAAAGATCAGAGACAGATAGTCTCTGTCGCCTATAGTAAAACTATATAACGTGGTCCCAACAAAATGGCCGCCATGAAATATTCCAGGCTTCATTTTTCGCAGCATCCAAACAATAGTTGCTTGATCCCATCTTCGGAATGATTTCTAAATAAAGACTGCGCCAAGTACGTCACTGTCGGCGTAGTGTCGGCTTAGCGTCGGCTTAGTGTCGGCTTAGTGTCGGCTTCGGAAGCCGACTGGACACATTTCGGAAATGTCTCACCACTGGGTCCCACAGTCATCCCATCTAACCTTTTCCGTAGTTCGACTATGGTGAGGTGGTTAACCACAACGTAATTAGTAAATGTGTGTATCAGGTCCGCCGTTTTCGTAATCGATTTCTTTACGGGCGATCGGGGGTGTTCGGATTTAATTTGGTCAGTTACAGTTCCATTCTGTCTTTCCGGTACTGTTCATGGTCGCGAGTCGCGTCGACACGTCGGCGACTAAACCGGTACATCCACAAGCTTACTTTCGAGATTGTCTGTGCCGGAGGGTGGGCAGATTCCAAGCAGGACTAAAAATAAGACCTGTGAAAGGACGCTGTCCAGGTATCCAACAGCCATCTGTATTAACTATATATGGGTTAAAGATCGAATTAACACCTGCGTACACCTTACTTACCAATTGTGGAAGGTTATAGGTGCAGGTCTTGCTACAGGGTTTTGCACGCCAGTATTATTGTTACTTGGAATTCAGGTCAAGATAACGCGAGCTGATCTTGATCTGACCACCACACCCTGTTGTCGACCTGCACTTATCACACCAAAAGCTTTTGGTGGAAGTTATTGCACCTTAATCATTTCTTTGTATAAAGGGAGCCCTCTAAGCCGTGTCGTGCTCTGGTCACTCGCTAATGGTCGACCTTATCCCAACATGCTTGTCATATCGTACTCCGATGTCCCTCGCGCTTGCGCAGTTCCCTTGTTGTTAACCTTGGTTATTACATAACCTCATTTAGTATCAAGACATTCTGACATCAATGGCGGACACAGACAGAGGAGGAACCTTATAATATTCTCCTACGTCTGCAAAGGCGGAACAGAATATAACAGAATATAACTTGCCAATCGTCTAGGACTCCTTGTCAATTAGATTCTGATTCATGCTCTGTCAAGAATCGTGAGCTTCAGCAGGGTTGGGGGGCATGCTCCCCCGAAAAATTTTTGAAAACTAGATTCTCTGAAATGGTATTTCCTGCATTCTGACACTGTTCCTCACAAACTTATTAGGTTCACTGGTTCAGTGTGCCCAAAATGAGCACGTTTGGGAGGCGAAACAGTCTGGGAAAACGAACCAGACCTTTACAGGACAAACGTTAATAGCATGAGCATTCATTTGTTGAAGTTTCTATCATGTAGATAAATATTCATTAAACAAACAAACGAATAAAGTTATAAATTCGTTGAATATCGGTTGGCGTTGCAAGCTCGATTCACTTAATTAAACCACCAGTTAAACAAATGTTGGGGGCTATATAGCCCCCCTATTCCGCCGCCATCACGCACAGGCATTTTGGTCGGGCTGTTGGCGACTAAACCGTGGTGGACATGCCGCAAGACTAATAACAAGACTTGTCAAAGGTTGAGCTCTTATAGGATCCAACGGCCATCCAACAAAAACTAATACTATAATTGTATACAGTGGTATGGACTGAATGTATGGACTATTGGACTAATAGGCTATAGCGTCAGCCAGAGGCGCCTTCGCATAATCGTTCGGTCAACAGCTCGGTCTGATTGCGTTCGAATTTTTGTTATTTGTTATTTAAATAATTAGGATTGTGTATTTTTTATTGTTTTACGCATACATCTAAGAGCATTGAGTCATTTGTATTGTTTTAGATTATGTTATTTGTTCGTAGGCAGTTGTTAATGATCAGCCGGGGGCAGTTTTAGTGCTAATTATCATTGTGAAGCGCCTTGAACAGCATGTAACTCAGACTACCATATTATTCTACCATATCATTCGTCACTAAAAATCTTGGCAGTTTACCACCTTTTCACTTTGCTATATATCCAAAACACTGTCTACGCAGCGCTCTACTTTTTTACCATCTCATTGGTTCATTTATGGTCACGTGCATTAGACAAATTAAGTGCGACAATTATTGCCAGCTCAGGCTACAAAAGCTCAGTGAAAATCCAGCTAAACAGCCTAAACCCAGCGAAAATTATCCAGAGAAAACCAAGCTAAATAACAAAGCACTTAACGTCTGACGCTTAGGAAACTAGTTAGTTTTATTTTTTTCATGTCTCGATGTTTTTCTCCGACTTCGTCTCGGGAAACATCGAGACTCGGGATCAGGATCGGACATTAAGTGTTTGTTATTGTTGTTGTTTGAATATTTATAAGGTTATATAGTATGTTTTCCTCAGGACGATGACTGCACTTGAAAATCAAAATGGCGCCCAGTTGATCGAAGTTAAGAACGAAGCCCGTGTCATTAGTAGCTCATTACTTAGGATTGGTAGCTACATGCAGTAGGCGGTCATGTGTCGACCACAAATTTTATACCCAATGTTTCCCCCCTCTAATAATGCGATGACCTTTGTCACCACATTTGCTTCCTACATCCCTTCTGGAAATGCCACTTGAAATGCCACTTGCCAAGTTGGAGTTCGCCGAATTATATAAAGAACCATGCAACCTTATTTCCTTTTCAGCGTTCTGCACTGCATCATGACTGACATCTGTCTGGTTACCTGTGAGTTTGTGCACGATCCACAGCTCGTTGGGAAATGTTTCAAATATTTCCAATGACGTCAAACACTTATTATTAAAGTGATAAACTTCCCTGTTGGAATTAGCTTCTTAAGTCTTAAAAGAACCCACTTGTCTTGAATATTATGCCAACGCTGACCGGCAGTGCATAGTACGAACTCATCTGTCGGATTCTAAAACACAGCAACCGGTCGCCCGGGATCGTTTCAGCAAAATTCCACACCATAAACTGGCGCCTAGAAACTCAAACAGTTCAACTACCGATTAACCCTCATGCATATCCACTATATAAACAGTTTAAAACACAGCGCTGTAACACAAACTTTCATGCAACTGTGAATACTTGGGAAAGAGTTGCGGCGACAAAATTAACAATACAAAAATTGGGATACGATATCCGCGTGTGTTGTATCAACCACACAGGAAAAACCCCGCAGTATCCGACACAGAACAATACCGCTATCTACCGAAAACAATTTACCAAAACAACAACACGCGCAAACCGACTCGCAAAATCTAGAAAAAAAGCGGCAAACACGAACAATTTTATTCCAACCAAGTTTCGGGTTTCTCTGCTCGAGCAGTTTGCTCTCGATGAAGGAGATCTTCCCTGCGTTGACCTTGGAGTACATTGTTGCAATTTGTTGCAATTTGTTGCAGGTGCAGTGGGTTGCGTGTGTGTGAGCTGACACGAGTCTTTCATCCGTGTAGTTTCATTCAACGTGTGACGTCGTTAGTCTGGCGAATTAAAGCTTGTGGCTTCGCGAATTCACGAGCTTTTAATGCTGGCGGTCTAAGTGATAATAGATATAGCCGTTTATTAGTGAACAGACAAGAAAGAAGATTAGGAGAATATTTATATTGGGGCTGAGCAGAAATTATTGTAATCAGGAGTTTGTTCGACACTGGGGTGCACAGCAGCGTATAGTCATCGATCTCAACGGTGGACTTAAGTCCTCATTAAAATACTAGTCGCAGAGGTATTTCCATCCAGTTTCATTTAATAATCACTTCTATCAGTATATTATTGCCACCATCGCGAATAGCGACTTCATAACGACGAAGCTGCTACATTTTCTAAACAGTTTTCAGACTGACACTAACCATCTCGCTTTCTTCAACCCGGCATCATCGTGAAGTATCATGTCAACAACAATAAAAAACCACCTGTCCCTATTAGTTCTTGGTGAACACATTTACTCCAAAAGAAAAGACGGTTATTTCTACCCGGATCAGTGCATCGAAAATGACGACATTAATCACACCGTGAAGTTTGCTGAGGCCTCGAAGGAATCGGTGTTGGAGAAAAACTTCACATGGCTTGGGTTTTGGGATATACCTCGACCAAAACTGAACTCCCTTACTCAAGGAACAGTTTTTACCAGCAATGAATTTGACGGTGAAGAGCGTACCCAATTTGTGGATGAGCGTTGTGCTCTTGGTTTGAAAACAAAGAGACCAGCTTCTTTTAGCTTGTTAAAGAGCCGTGATGACGAAGACGACGTTACTCGGTTAATACATAAACCTAGTTGGCCGGCTTCGCCATCTTCCACGAGAGAGCAACCCCATTGTGCTGATCACCAGTGTGTCGTGGTAGACACACAACCATTAATGACTGGACCACAAAATCCACGAAATATAACACAACAGAGGTTTGAATTAGCCTTATCGTTAAATTTCCTTTTTATTTGTAGTTTCCTGTTATACAAATAGTGTATTAAGTATATTCATTTTCTCCTGGTTTGTTTTCATTTGAGTACTTTAACTTTTATTCTTGTACTCTTACAGATCGAGTGTCCTAAGACTAAACAGAAAAGCATTGTCGAGAGAGATTTCGACTACTAACAATATGGTCGACCTCACTTCGCTGTCGTCTTCTCGGAAGAGATCCACGAATACAGGTATAGTATATACCATGATTTTCGAAACGAGTGGTTTGTCATTATCCTGGCTAATTTCTTCTCAGGGCCATGTGGGGCCTTCTGCCATCAGTCAAAATCAGTGTCATCTCTATATATATATATATATATATACGTATACCTTTTCTATATATATATAATCATTATGTTGTCAATTTTGACCTGCTCCTTGCCAGACAAAATGAGGCTATAACCACGACTTATTTTCTCTCTTTAACCAGACTTACATCCAACTTTATCAGTCCAATCAATGGCAAAATACATCAAAAATAAAAGGTCCAATTTTGACTTTGTACCAGGGAGACTTCGGACGCCGTGTATAATGAGAAATGACACTCAATTATTTGAAAGATACACCGACTGCGAGGCACCAGAAATTACGTCTTTGGTATGTTGTCAAGATGTAATAAATATATATTATTACAAATTGAATACTGTAAAAGGTTGGTGTACTGATAAAATAGCATGTACTAGGACGTTTAACAACGTTTCGAGCAAAAGGCCTTCGTCAGAGAGTGCATAAAGTTAAATTTCTCTTTATATATTTCACTCTCTGAAGAAAGGCATTCGCTACAAACGTTAGACCTCCAACACACAATTTCGGCAGTACCCCAACCTTTTAGAATATTTTATTTGTATTTCTACAGTATCTATATACAGCACAATACGTTTATATTGTTTATTTGTAATTATATTGAAGCTGTGCTTGATGTGATTCAAATGTTGGAGCTTTCTCGTTATACGAACAACCCCAATACTAACCCGTTTATAAATATATACGAACCCTAAATAACTAACCCTATAAAACTGACATGTATTGATGGATGAAGCTCATAACACGTTTCCACTTTCTGTTGTGTAATATATCGAGAGATATAAAGCCTGCTCTAATATTCAAACAATTTGTAACTAGTGATAAAACGAGGGATTGGATTCTATTTATTTTTTAAAACTTAGCACCAACGCCATTTTGAGAATGAAGATGAATTCGACGCCAGAGGAGCGATAGTCAAAAGACCTCATTCAAGGTAGGAAATCTGTTATATGTCAATTTATATATAGTCATAGCCGAGGGGAGAAGGTGTAAGTGAGAAAGCTATGTGTACAGAATGTGAAGCGAATCACATGACCTGACAACGGTTTCGCCTGCTATGCCTTCATGCTAGCACGATGCCATGGCTGCATGCATCTGGGCTGACAAGTTCAAGCGGAATGATGCCTGTTTAGACACTTTCCGAGACCGGGATGGCTTGGCAATGAATGAGATCGTAATGCCTATTTACTGTTCAGTCTAGTTGTCTGTCTGACTGTCTTGTCTAACCAGTAACGACGATTTGGTTGAGGCAACTTCGCGAAGTGTCTAATTGGGATCGAGTCGATGCGTGCGGACGCCATTCAAAAAAAGTCAAAGTAGATTTAATTTAGAAGAGATTTAGAATATTGAGGTTCAAAATGTCCTTTACTTTAAACGATGACGTCCTTCAAACAATTCAGTCTCATGTCATGCAAAACAAACAGAATGAATAATTCCCAAGAGCAATCTTTCTGCGATATATACAACTGACCACTCTCTGAGAATTTTTACGTCTTTAGGTGTGACGTTTTCCTGGATATTGACTTCAATAATTACACAGACACTGCAATCGTTTTACTGAGCAGTATTGAAGCGTTTTCCAAATCATAAAATGGTAGTCAACTAACCGTGGCTTCTTTTAGATACTAATATCTAATATTTGTATTAATTTTTTACCGCCATTGCCGTCATAAATATGAGCGGTCGTGCATGTCGGAGAACAAGGCCTGAATACACAAAGATGGAAAATTATTTGAGTCATAAAACGTGTTGTGCTCCGTGTTGGCAGTGTAGAAATACAAATCAAATATCTAAAAAGGTTGGTGTACTACCGAAATAGCGTGTAAGTAGTCTAACGTTTCGAGCGAAGATCCTTCGTCAGAGAGTGAAACGTTTCATCTCTGACGAAGGTCCTTCACTCGAAACGTTAGACTACTTACACGCTATTTCGGCAGTACACCAACCTTTTTAGATATTTGATTAGAAAATTATTTGTTTCTTTTCGTGTATATGTAATTCCAAAGAATCTTTGCTTTGTAACGAGGCCAGAAAGGCTAATTTGAATGCATATAAAAGAATGTTTTACTGTCCGCCATTATATGAACGAGGTCTATATACATTTAATAATTTATATTACTATAAACGCGAAATGCGCACAAAAATGAAGCAATTTATGCGAAGCATTAACTCGAGCTTCGACCTTCCTTCATTATCACCTCCTAGAAATATCGAACTCAATCTAATTTAATGTTAAATATAATTCTATGTGATCAAATAAAACGCAAATCTGAATTGACAATTTTCTTTTCTACTTAGCCCTCGCTACCTAGACGCGCCTTACCAAAGTTGGGACTGGTTCGAAACACCTAGCATCAACCAATCAGATCCCACTCCTGCAACACACTTCTCCAATTTTACGTCGCCACTTCCACCTGCCCGACTCCAAGACACGAATCCCTTCGAACTTTCACAGGCTAGATTCGCGTCATCAATCACGTTACAGCGACCGAACATTGGTCACCAACCAGAATCTAAAATGAGGACCATTGGTATTGGTCTGGGGAGAAAGAGACGAAGAGATGATAGGAAAAAATGTAGAAAAGTGTACGGCATTATTAATCGTCAACTTTGGTGTACGCAATGCAAATGGAAAAAAGCTTGCTCTCGTTTCAAAGCATAAAAACTCTGAATTATATGTAGTGAAGTCAATTTTATATAAATTATTTTAAACAACTAATTGTAATAGTTATCGTAATTTATTATAATAATTGTAATGTTTAAAATAATTTATACAAAATTGACTTCAATTTTGTATAAATTATTTTAAACAACTAATTGTAATAGTTATCGTAATTTATTATAATAATTGTAATAATTAAAGAATATAATTTTTTTTGAATTTTAATTTGTACAAACTTAGTGTACGGCATTATTAATCGTCAACTTTGGTGTACGCAATGCAAATGGAAAAAAGCTTGCTCTCGTTTCAAAGCATAAAAACTCTGAATTATATGTAGTGCAGTCTATTTTGTATAAATTATAAAACAACTAATTGTAATAATTATCGTAATTTATTATAACAATTGTAATAATTAAAGTGGCTCGATTCTAAATCACGAGAAATTGTATTTTCCGCATAAAAAGGTTCATTGCATAGCTCTAGTGGTGGTCTTGTTTACTGAAAAGTTTTATACCTGGAAATCGTGTTTCCAGTAAATCCAGAAAACTAATTTGCATAAAATACCTATACCGCTTATAAACACAATTTCTCTACATACACAAATGCTACAAGTGTGAAACGTTTCAATAATCAAGACCACCACTAGAGCTATGCAATGAACCAAAATAAAGCTCAGATCTGCATTATACAAAACGTTTTATGGGGAAAAATGCAATTTCGCGTGATTTAGACTATCGAGCCACCTCAAAGAATACAAATTTTTTTAAATTTTAATTTGTACAAACATTAATTTAACGAAGGGGTTAAGTGAGATCTCCGACAATTTGTAGGGATATTTAGGGTTAGGATTAGGCTAAGGGTAGTACCGAGTTTGTTCCCAAAATTCCCAAAACGGTGGATCTAAAAATGCCATAAAAGAAATAGAAAACATTTTTCTAGTGTTCCATATCCTATATATATATATATATATATATATATATATATATATATATATATATATATATATATATATATATATATATATATATATATATATATATATATATATATATATATATATATATATATATATATATATATATATATATATATATATATATATATATATATATATATATATATATATATATATATATATATATATATATATATAGCAAAGTGAAAAGGTGGTAAACTGCCAAGAATTTAGTGACGAGATACTGACGTTTCGAGCGGAGCCCTTCATCTTACTCTGATGAAGGGCTCCGCTCGAAACGTCAGTATCTCGTCACTAAATTCTTGGCAGTTTACCACCTTTTCACTTTGCTATATATTCAAAACACTGTCTACACAGCACTCTACTTACACATATATATATATATATATATATATATATATATATATATATATATATATATATATATATATATATTATTATTATTACATATATAAATATGGCCGTGGGGAGTTGAGATCGAAAATAGGACCGAGGTGGATGCTGGTATGGAAACTTTTTACTTTAGGAAATTTGGAATTATCGGTAGTCGATTCGAAGCTCGCGTTGTGCTGTAAATTCTTCTTAAATTCTGCTTCGTAAACAAAAATATGGATAGTGACGATGAATATGAACGCCGTCCTAGGGGTAGGGACAAATTTCGGCGGGAAAGAAGCGACTACAACGACCGTAGCGGCAGACGAGATGAGCGTTCTTCAAGAAGGGAGGACTGGTCTGATCGACGAAGACCAGTATGGGGGGATTCAAGGCGTAAGGATTACCGTGATTTTGATCGTGATAGAAGAGACAGCGGAGGAAGGCATCACGAGATAAGTCCACCGATGAAAAGAGTACGAAGGGAATGGTGAGATCTTTTATTTGTTTGATTTTGATTTTGATTTTACAGTCACATATCACCACGTGGACGTGTTATAATAATTTAATAGAACTGGTTGTTCATGTTTAAAAAAATAATTTATTCATTTTTGCCGTTTTCGGAATTAATGCTCCAAAACATTTGATTTCCTTTGGATGATGATGCTGTGGTACAGTTAACTCCCTTCAACCCTTGGCCTTGAAGCTATGACAGAGTCAGACCTCTGTCATCTGAGATGGGAGTGGGCTATATATTCCATTTAATAACCCATATACCCCCAATCAATGTCACTGGAATTCTTCAGGGGTAAGGGCTATTTTGCCTTGGCATTCTTCAAGGAATTATTCAGGAGTAATGTACCGATCAATTCAAAACATCACCATCCCCCCCTGGGAATTTGACTCTAAGCTGTGTCTGGCCGGGTGGGGAATTTGAATCGGAAGTCTAGAATTTGTGCGTTTTCGGGTGGAATTCCTTCTCCCGGGCTAACTAACTTTTTAGGCGGGGGTGGGGGGGGGTTAGGGTTAGAAAACTCATTAGGAGGGGTTGGTGCTCTACCGTATCTGAAATAGCCTCCACCCCTCAAGATCAGCGTGGTTTGGTAAAACCTATTGTTCATCCATCACTTTCCTCCGCAGAGGTTTCTTGCGCTTTTTTAGGGCAAATAGTTTGGGCAGCAGGGGCTGGGAGGGTGCGTTATTCGCTTGTATTGGGCTCACAGGGTGTTTTGGGGATGCATGGCGAGAATGGGGATGCGGAAAAAGCACAAGAAGCCTCTGCGGAGGAGAGTGTTCATCCATGCAATGTTTGAAGAAAAAAAGTTTTAAAAAATGAAAATGAAAAACCGACCTACCCTACCTAATTTTTTTCAGCATGAGATAGGAAACCCAAGTATTTTTTTTCTTGGCCTTACATAATTAAGCTTCTTTTGTGTGTTGAACCAGTAAAGTAATAATTGATGTTTCCAGGGATAATGCTGGTTTTCAAGGTGATTATGCAGGATATACTGGTAGCCCAATGATGGCCAATCAATGGGTTTCACCAATGGAGATGCAACAAGGCATTCATCAGCGACCATTCGATAACCCACAACAGTAGGTATCCCAGTTGTTGTTTGTGTTATTCATAGTGCCAAGGACTTGATTGCTAAGATTCCCCTTTACTTTCTCCCAAACTCTGTTTCTGTTAATGTGTCTTACGTATATATATTTAACAATTATTGGATGAGGTGAAGCATGATCTTGAGAATTATCAAGGCCAAGGTTTGTGTTTTCTGCCGAAGGCTGAGGAGGATAACACAAACTGCGACCTTGATAATTCTCAAGATCATGTGAAAACCGAATCCAATAATTGTTTTATTATGCCTAACTCATAAGTACTAAAGCAATGTGCTGTCAAAATATATTTAAATTTCTTTCTTTTGTTTTTTGCCATAAACAAGCTGGCAACAGCAAGCTAGCAACAAGATATTGGAATAATCTCTAATAATAAGCTATACTTTTTGAACCATAATATTGGAACATTGGCATTACATGAAGCTGATGTCACAAATTAGCTGTATGCCAACAGACAATCAAAATTGAGATAGAGTAGAGAATGCATAATAAGTACTTATTGATTCATATGGCATTATACAGTCAATAGATTGATATTTTGTTCATGTTTTAGTCCCATAGACCCAAACACTGGACCAGCTATGATGTCCTTCAAACAATTTCTTAATTCAATGGAAGACACCATTGATGACATGGAAGCTGTGAAAAAGTACCAGGAATACAAAGTTGAATTCCGCAAGACACAAATCGCAGACTTTTTCACCACTCACAAAGATGAGGAGTGGTAAGTACAGTTAATACATATACAGTGGAGCCTCGCTATAGCGCGGTAGTTGGGGGCCATAGTGGGGACCGCGTTATAGCTGAAGCACGTTATTGCAAGTTATTGGGCAAATCTCGTTCCCAGTACTCAGGGCTCAAGATTTGCGGTATCCCGATATCCACGGGATACCAGATTTTAATTTTGGATATTGGATATCATAGGCTTAGTATCCCGATGGGATACTATAACAAATTTGAATTTCCAATCCAAACTCCGAAGTCTGTACATTTTGGCGAAATGTTCGACAAAATAGCTCTGTTTTGGTGCTTTGTTTTTTATTGTGTATTTTTTTCGTTGTTTGTCGCGTGAATGCGGAATGGATCTGGGCACAAGATTAATTCTCCACATACGCTAAATTGTAGAATACCGTCCACTTTCGCTATTTGTATCTGTTGACAGTTAGTAAAAGGGTCAAATTATGGAAAATTCATCATATACAATTTCTTCGTTCTATTTTAAAACCCCATTTCATTTGATAACAATCAACCAGTACACACAATATAAACCTTCGACATTATATTTAAAGACATTTTAGAGCATCCTGGTTTGTATTTCTGCCTTAAATGCAGTTTCAAAAGTGGACGGATATTCTATAATTGCTCATAAAATACATATTTCTGGAGATCATTGTTATACCATTACATAAATCATTAATGATAGCACCTGTCCCGACCGGCACTTATTTTTTTGATATTTTACCTTGTTTGGATACTGCTAATCGGAATACCTGGCTACTATCCAAATCTGGGATACTAAATTTCAAGGAGGGATACCAAATTTTAAGTTGCTAGTATCCACTTGGATACTGGTAAAAAATTCAAATCTTGAGCCCTGAGTACTCTTGCCACTCTGTCCTGGTGCAATATTGTGGAAAGAGTACTGGGAACAAGCTTGGATACTGCCAGAAGCACTTTCTGTTGGATCCTTATAACGTCTGTAATAAAATCAACATGCATCTTATGTTAGTGAATACATGTATCAGACCATCAGTATTAAATACATGCAAAAATTAAATGCATGCATTGTCATTCTATCTCGTAATAAATTCGCAATCATTCAGGACGTTCAGCAATTGTTAAGATTATTCAAATTGTCTCTAGTGATCATAATAACTGGGCAAAGTGAAATTTTTGGGGTCCAAGGATAATCTGCGTTATAACGATGCGCGCTATAGCGATGCTCCACTGTAATGTGGAAGGGAAGGCTGTTCAATTCAACCATGCTTCATTGTCTGAAAGCCCATTTCCTATAATGTCACAGCAGTTGCTGAACACTTGATGAATTGTTTCTGTCAGGAGAAAATGTGTTCTCTGTATTTGCAGTGTACACAATATCCTGCAAACGTTTTTATAAGTTACTTAAAATACTTGGCTTCCAATTACCAGTTGCCCCAGATTATTTTAATTTACGTTTCACTCTCTGATGAAGTGCATTCAATCGAACGTTAGACCTAGCTCATACACATAGTCTAGTGAATTTATGTTAACAAAAAAACTGAACCAAGTCCTGTGCATGCCAAGCAACACCCAGACATAAAAAATTTGAACCCTGTTAGAAGGTATATGGGTATTTATTATTCACTGGAAGTTTCATCTTGTCTATGTTGAGGATTCAAAAGTTTGACTTTTGTATTTTCTACTCCTTTTGTAGTTTTTTTATGAAAGGCTATTTTCAGTTCTCACTAACAATCACTTCCAATACCATCCTTTGTAGTCAGACTTGGTTGGAACAACTCAAGATGTATCATCTGTCTTATGTTACCTAAATAAAACCTTAGTTGCATGAGGGAATACTCCCTAATTAAGCCAGTGTTACGGCACATACGTGAATAGTCATCTTGAATAAAGACCGTCCATACCAACGTACATGTACGTGTCACCTGTTTACCTCGTCATCTACAAAGATGATTGTCGGAAAACAGTGCCGAGTTATAAAACCGATTGTCTTGTGTACGACCAAATTGTTTCTTGCGGTCTTACTGTACTGCATGATAAATCTGAAACCAGTTCTGGAGAAGTCATGGTTTTAGTCCACATCTCATGGAGTAAGTTATCTTGTGAATGCTAATACACTTTATGAATCTCCCCATAAATGTATGTCAATACTTTATTGTTTTGCTAAGATCTGTGACTAGGGGTGCACAGGATTTAGTATCCTGCCAGATAATCCAGCCGGATATTGGATATTCTCACTATCCTGTATCCGACCGGATATTTTCTATTATCCGGCCGGATGCTGGATAATTTGTTTTTGACAGTTTTCCAAGGCGTATTAAATTGATAAAAGATTGATCAACTTTTGTCTTGCAATTAAGAACTACAGGTATATAAGTTCGGTAATGAAATTTAGTAACAATATAGCTCACACACACACGTTTCCATAATACCACTTCAGTTTGTTTATATATGTATAAATAAGATGTATTAATCTATTTCATACCAAGCTTAATAAAATAAATTATAATTTCCATATATATCTTTTTATCTTTTACACACATGTTTAGAGACCATTAGACCAAGTTGGATTAATCATTTCATTTACAATTTTTCATAGTTTAATACTATTTATACTTGCAAACTACAGTGCTATTTGAGACTGCAGTTATAACATTGTTATTGGTAATAACTGCAGACAAACCAATTGAAGCATGGGTTAGTGATTTTCAATGCATCAAATCTTAGAAACTAGTCAAAATATGGCAATTCTGAAAAGGACTGACCTTGTACGGAAAATGAAAATATCTGGTATTTTCAATTATCCAGCAAATCCGGCGATAGTAAAAAGCACTATCTGGTGCACCCCTAGCTGTAACCAACATTCATGTTAGTGTAATGTGTTTAATTGTTAGCTAATGGATCTATTTTTTGAAGGTTTCGCAACAAGTACCATCCGGACGACGTGCTATCTTATCGAAAAAAGCTCAAGGCTGCTGTCAGAAAGAGGGCTGCTGTGTTTGTTGACATGCTTCAGTCTGGCTGGTTTGAGACATATTCAATGACTACCGACCAAGGAGAAGACATCATTAAATTACTTGATGCTGGTTGGTTTGAGTTAATATCGAGGGCCTTTAGTGTACATCATGTTTGTGCTTTTTACATATTTATAATCTTTGGCACTTTCTAATTTCCCCTGCTGGGTAATTCCATGAAAACATGGACATGGGAAGAAACATAATAGTGGTTAACTCAAATTTTAAAGATATGAAATTTAAACTTGACCACATTATCACATACATGATTTTCATGCATACCATTGATATTGTTATTTATTTCACAAATTGTTTCAAAATATGGGTAAAATTCTTGGCTTTCACTTTATCACTATTAGTTTATGATTTAAGAAATATTTTTCTATGTCAAATTTTATATGTCAAATTATTTGCATCAACGAGACCAAGTTGTTTGATGAATTAAATATAATGGTAGTTTGATGGACAAATGTAACGTCAGTCACAGTAACGTCAGTCACAGAGTTTTTTTGGTCACGTACACATGTGTGATTATTATTGTGAATTTGTGTTACCATCCATATTACAAACATATAATAAGGATATATCTTTGAGTTCATATTTTTGTGTTCATGCATTCCTTTGAGCTGATTAGCTGAAAATGAATATAATTATAGTTACTTTTTTTTCATGTCCATTTTTGGTAACGTCAGTCACACTCATTGAATGTCGAATAAAATTGTTATGCTTCGTCTGTTCGCCAAATTTTTAATGCTGTTCATTAGATCTAACCAAATCAATGCTTATTGGCAAAGAATGGCCATTACACCAGCCTAATTGCACAGCTAGAAGGTAATTAGTACTCATTTAATCTGTCCAAATGTAACCTCAGTCACAATGGAATTACGCTGCTAAAGTTGGTTTACTATGCATAGGTAGTGATGAAAATGAAGGAATTTTTTTAAAGAATATTTTTTATTTAATCGTGTGAAAGGTGGGGATGGAATTGGGGTACTGAACGGGTGCAATGATAGAAAAATAGTTTCAGTTTATAAATTACTCTGGTTTGTTAGACGATGTTGCTGTGTAATTCTTTTTGTGTCAATGGGTTGACATCACTTCCTGTGAATAATAAACCAACTTTAACAGGAGAAAAAGTCATCAAGATGAAACTTTAGTTGATAAATAATATTAAGCAATTTCTATCTGAAAGTACCAAAGATTATAAATATGTAAAAAGCTCAAACATAGGATAGAATAATAGATACTTTACTAACGAAAGAACCTGTTAATAGCATGGTTTTCGACATATATTCTGTATACCAGGATTAGGGACATTCATTTCTTGTATATTCATAATTTAGACAGTCAGTGGTATGTTACTCAGAAGTTGAAAAAGAAATCCTACTTTATTATCCTAATATGTGTCTCATCATGACAAAACTCAACTAAGACTGACATGGTATATAAATGAATCATATGAAAGGTAGCAGAGAGATGCTGCATGCTTCCATCTTTATAGGGAAAACTTTAGTGATCAGTACCTAACTTCTCCTAATAATATCAATGGTTAATCAAGCATAGGGGTAATGAGAATAAAGGAAATGATCACCAAAGATAAATTGACATGTTTTTAAAACAACTTGAACTCCCATCTAGTACTTTTAGAAATGTTTGGATACCAAAAGGAGAATTTGTGTGTTGATACTGGGGCTTAAAGAAACAAGGTCTTCACTTCTTCAAATCATTGAAAAACCTTGCTTTTGTCTCTTTGAAATTTGTTTTCTGATGGTGTGCCTGGAGAGGAGTCAGTTCTGGGGTAACTCCAATGTTTGAACATCGAGTCCTAATTTTCTTTTGTCTTTAAAAATAGCGGTGATAAAGTTTGAAGGTGGCACAGATTTGGACTTGCAAGTTCTTGACAAACCAGTCGTGCAAGAAGTAAAGACTGAAGTGAGCAGTAAAGATGGTTTTCCATCAAAGAGCGATGGTCAAAACGAAAGCAAAGAAATAGGTACTATGTTTTTTGTAAACTGTGAATATTTTGGGGATCTTGGGTGATGATCCAACCTGTAATGTTCAAAATACTGGTGTTTTTCATGAACTTTTCCTTTGATTTACTGGGCTAAAATAGCACGAGTCTCCAGAATACCCACTAAATATGTATAGGTTATTTTGAGGCCACATGGTTTATTCCCCGAGGGCGTAGCCCGAGGAAATAACATGCTTATATTTCACATGGGCGAAGATGGCAGGAGTCACAATAGAAAATAAATGATTTTTTCTGCGGATGATTTGTAATGCATCGACAACATGATGAAATAATAGAACAAAGTACGAACGTACCCAGTGGGAAGTGTCAAATTTAAATTGTTGTGTTTGTTCTGTTCAATATGCTAGAACTTGGTAAAGACAGTTAGTTATACATGGAAGACATGAGTGAGTCGGACGAAGAGATCATATAAGTATAGGTTAAAGTGTATATTGTTCAAGTGTGCTTTTTAATTTCCAACGAGTGGTGCGGGGGATATTAGTCGGGAATACTAATAGCGAATGTCAGAGTGGAATATGGGAATATTAATCTATTGTTTTGCCATTGTTATCAGTCATTGTTTTCAGCCATGCACTCCCCTGTTACAATCAAAAGCGCCACCAGTTTTTCAGACAGTTAATGTACAGGGGCTATTGAATATATTCCCTGAAAAGAACAAAGGAAACCAAGCCATGTGAAAAATAAGGTTATATAGATGGATTTTGGGAATGAAATTATTTGTGGAAAGGTTGTTGTGGGTTCAATTCCCGTCAAGGACTCAGAGATTTTCTAGGTGATTTTTTTGTATCAAACATTACATTAGCTACAGTACTTAAGCCTGGTTTCCATTTGGTCACCACGACCGCAACGGTGTCATAGTGGTCGATGTAATAGTGTCCATGTTTCTTTGCAATAAGTAAAGGCTGCTTTGCATACAGCAGACAAAAGACGAGATAGATTGACATTCTATTGTTTGCGACTTTATTTAATGAGGGTTTCACTTGACAGTAATACAAGTAAAACTGATAAACTAGTGGCCATTACATCGACCACTGTGACACCGTTGCGATCATGGCGACCAAATGAAAACCAGGCTTTAGAGTCAGTTTGCAGAGCATCTTGGATTCCCCAGCTTTCTGATTTAGTCCAAATACAGTAAGCATGATGTAACCAGCATATACATCACATCTCTTCATCACTCTAGATCAAGTTCCTTGTGCTGTTTCTCCGTCGTCTGTGCCACTTCCTGAAACGCCAGCCCCACCATCGGCATCGGTGAAAAATGCTGCTTTCAAAGTACAAGACATCAAGCCTTTGGAAATGTCTGATCCTTCGCCTGAACAGGTGAAGCTACGTGAAGAAGCGCAGAAGTATCACCAGCAGAAGCTCCAGCGAGAGCAACAACAAGACCAGGAGGGACAACAGAAACCACAACCAAAGTTGCTGCAAGAACAGGGTCAGGTATATGCAGCTTCTGAACTTACATTACTACAAGATTAAATACTGGTACTCTCTCTGAGACAGCTCCTTGTGAACCAAATCTTACTGGTGTCTGTCTTAGAAAAGTGTCTGTCTTAGAGAGGTTTCTGTCTTAGAAAGGTGTCTGTCTTAGAGAAGTGCTTGTCTTAGAGAAGTGTCTGTCTTAGAGAGGTATCTGTCTTAGAGAGGTGTCTGTCTTAGAGAGGTGTCTGTCTTAGAGAAGTGTCTGTCTTAGAGAGGTGTCTGTCTTAGAGCGGTGTCTGTCTTAGAGAGGTGTCGGTTTAAGAGAGGTGTCTGTCTTAGTGAGGTGTCTGTCTTAGAGAGGTGTCTGTCTTAGAGAGGTGTCTGTCTTAGAGAGGTGTCTGTCTTAGAGAGGTGTCTGTCTTAGAGAGGTGTCTGTCTTAGAGAGTTGTCTGTCTTAGAGAGGTGTCTGTCTTAGAGAGGTGTCTGTCTTAGAGAGGTGTCGGTTTAAGAGAGGTGTCTGTCTTAGAGAAGTGTCTGTCTTAGAGAGTTGTCTGTCTTAGAGAGGTGTCTGTCTTAGAGAGGTGTCTGTCTTAGAGAGGTGTCTGTCTTAGTGAGGTGTCTATCTTAGAGAGGTGTCTGTCTTAGAGAGGTGTCTGTCTTAGAGAGGTGTCTGTCTTAGAGAGGTGTCTGTCTTAGAGAGGTGTCTGTCTTAGAGAGATGTCTGTCTTAGAGAGATGTCTGTCTTAGAGAGGTGTCTGTCTTAGAGAGATATCTGACAGTCTGTGTTACAGAGATCTTCCAGGGGAGTTGTTTATGTCACATAAACGTTTTTTCAGTAATAACATGGTTTCCATACCATTTACTTGAAAAATTGTTTCACTGATTTTGTGTAGAAACGTAAGAGAAAGCGCCATCATCGTGAACCTTACTACTATGATGGGAATGGAGAGAGTGAGAGCGAATCAGAATCCGACATTGAGTCTGAACCTGCCCCTCCTGGGGAAGAAACTGCACGCACAGATGCCCAAGAACGAGCAGCGGAAGAGTCCTTGCTCCCCCCTGGAGTCGATACCGAACCAATCTCTGCCGACGAGGTTATGGTTGATCAGGGAGGTGCAGTCGCGGAGTCCGTCCAACCACCAGGCGGTGATGAGAACCCAGATTCTTTGGAACCCAAGCATCCTGAAGCAGACAAGCGTAGTCAAGATATCGTGGCAGATGTAGAAAATGAATCAGGTGACAACCAAAGGGCGTGTTTTCATAGTGATTGTTTTATGGAGTGTGAGAGATAAGAAGTACAAGGAGAGACTTACTACTTTTCTAACGCAAGAGAGTTTGTTTCTACATTAGATGGCAAGCAAGGGCTGACTGAAGAGACAACAGAGACGAAGGTTTCGCCAGCTGAAGGCACAACTGCAGTGCCTGAGGTTCAGAAAGAAGAAATTAAAACAGAAAATGATAATGCTAAGGAGGTTATCTTGAAAACGAAAGCTCAGCTTGAAGAAAGTAATACAAAGGAAAAGGAAAACATAGAAACAGTAAAACAAGAGGTTGGTTTTGGTAGTTTAGAGCTGTTTGAGTGTCTTACTATTTAAAATAGAAAACATTTTCCGTGTTTCCATAGAGTTATAGAAACACGAGTGGGAGTTTGGGAGAACGAGAAATGGCAGTGAGAACACGAGTCCGCAGGGCGAGCGTTTCCACGCTATTTCGAGTTCTCCCAATCTTTCACAAGTATTTCTATTACGTATGGGAACACGGAAAGATGTTTTCTATTTCTTTTATAAAATAACACTGAGGAAATAAATAATAAGACTCTTATTAAAATAATGAAAATATACATTCTCGTTACTCACGCTAGACAGCGTCATCGGCTGCTCAATTGAACATAAACGCTTTTAACTGTGAAGAAAAGCATCCAATCTTCTCGTTTTTCTTCTTGTTGGCTATCACAGAACATATCTATCGACATTTTAGCTCTTTGTGAGTCAGTAAAGAAAAGTTTGTGTGAGAGTTATCCAAATAAGAAAATAAACTGGACAAATGAACTAAAGGAGTTTCTTTGACATTTTTTTAAACAGCAACAACAACAACACAGCAACAACACGGAAAGCGTCTCACCTGTTGAAACTTTCGGAAACACTCATCGAGTCGTGTTTTTAACTCCAAAGTCACATAACGGCATTCAACTCGGTGACAATTATGTGCAATTGCTAACCACTGTCTGATGTCTTCAAGGGCAAGGAAGTTGTAAGATGCCTGCATTTACATGAATAGACAGAATCAAGATAACATTTTGTTTTTCTATTGACTTTACAGGAAATTGGCGATCAATCAAAGAGAAGGGAGTCGGAAAGTGGAGAAAAAATGTGAGTGTTTTGGTGAATTTGGAAAAAGTTTTACTAATTGCCGTTTGAAATTACCAAAAAAAAATTGTCTTTGTCAAGAGATTAACTTCTGTTAATCTTGTTAAAGTGCCTATCTCACGTTTGGGGATTTTACATATCCGTAATATTTGGGTCTTCCTGAGCAAAATCATAATATATCTTGTCAGTCGAAAATTTCATCTTCACGGAGTTTTTCACTGTCAAAATTACCGGATGTGATATCACAAGAGGCATTCCAAACCAGTTTTATTTTGTTACTTGCCACAAAAATGCCTCTTGTGACATCACATCCAATAACTTTAACAGCAAAAAATATATATTATGATTTTGCTCAGGAAGATTTACGGATATGTAAAATCCCCAAACGTGAGATAGACAGAAATTTTGGTCTTAGTAAACCAGCACCTAACTTCACCTAATAATAATATCAATGGTTAACCAAACATGAGTATAAAAGAAATGATCACCAAAGACAAACTGATGTGTTTTGAAAACAAATTCTCCCAACTAGTAACATAAGAAATGTTTGGAGACCAATAAGGAGAATTTGTATGTTGATCCTGAGGTTTACAGGGTTAATCAAAAAATATAAGCGCATGTGATATTTTTTTATATCCTTCTTTAAGGGATATGTCTGGAGATGTTACAGTAAAGAGTGAAGAATCCAAAGAAACTGAAAAAGACGATCCAGAACAAGACGATCCGGAACCATTGAAAGAACCCACAATGCCTCGAGCTCTCCATCGAACCTTGTCGTTGTTTGTTAGAAATGTTCCTCCCAAGATCTCGCATAGCGACATCACTTCGGTGAGTGCGATGTTCATTTATCAACTGTGTATTGGCGCGAATGTGATAGCTTGGTAATATGTTATAAATAAACACACTACATTGGCAACACATGTAAATTAAGTTTGTCTAATATGAAAGAACTCGTAAAATGATAGAGTAACACCTTTTACAACTTTTCCGTATTTTACATCGTTTTTGAAATATTTCATATTGTTTGATATGTAAATGAGATGGTCTCTGACATCATGTGCAGGGTAGAGAATTTTTACTCATTAAAAATGTCTTATATCTCAGTGATTGCTAATTTACAACGTTCATTATCATGAGGAGTTATTATACGCACATTTTCAAGTAAATTTGTGGAACAAACTTTTTATATAAATATTTTAACAAATATTTTAATGAGTGAATATTCTCTACCCTGCACCTGACGTCAGAGACCATCTCATCAAACAAACTGAAATATTTCAAAAACGAAGTAAAATACGGAAAAGTTGTAAAAGATGGTACTCTATCATTTTACGAGTCATTTCATATTAGACAAACTTAATTTTTGTTGCCGATGTCCTTTAATAAATACTTGAAATGTTGAGACTCACATTGAATACATGTAAACACATTCTCTTTACCATCTGAATCTATATGTACTATTTTATGTCGATTAGAATATAATTTAGAGTCAGCAAGATAATTTATTTTTACTAATTTTCTTGTCCACATGCTCATATTTGATTTTTTGGTCTTTAAGGTTTGTGGTCGATTTCCAGGATTTATGCGTGTGGTTCTTTCGGACACTGCTCCAGAGAGGAAGTAAGACATGCTTTGAGTAGTCAGTGAACTAAATGACGGCGACATCGTAATAGTTCTTTCGTCGTTTAGGGCGCTGCCACTCACCGCTAAGTCAAGCCCGGTCGGACGAGGTATCACTTGGATGGGTGACCATCTGGGAATAACCTCGTTCGCTAGCTTGAACTCGTGTGAGTAGAGTTATTAGCTATTAGTTGATCTCTCCCGTGCTTTGAGGGTTTTCCTCTGGGGTCTCCGGTTTTCCTCCCTCAGTAAAATCGACGTTTAGATCTTAGCTGTGCTCCGTGGTCAGACATGGGTCGTATGGTGGCAGCCTTCGGCATACCTTCGGCTCGGCCACGTTCGAGCCAAACAATTTGTAAAGACATTTAAGACACACGTCTGTTGTGTCTGTTAAGAAGACCATTTACCATTTAAGCTTTCGTTCCGTCGACTTGCGTGCGAGTTCATCAGAACATAAGTCAGTAGATGGCGCCACTGTGTAACGACAACTCTAAATAATTGGATTAATAAATACATGTAATAGCTTACATGAGATTCACCATTAGTGTTGTCGTTGTCATACAGTGATGGGCGTAGTAATATTTGGCATTTCACTCGATTAAACTGACTAGGCTCTCGACAATGGCCTCCGTAGCTCAGTGGTCAGAGCACTGCACTAGCATCGCAGGGTCGCGGTTCAATTCCAGCCGGAAGGCCTTGACGTTGCGTTTTTGTGTCTGTTGACTTAGTTATCGAAATGTTGTTTGGGGTGGCGCTATATTTTGTGTTTCAGTGGTCGGCTCGTATGGTTTAAATTTAATAGTGACATTACCAGGTAATTTCAAAATCGTTTAACATTTTCGCCGAAATAATTGTATATCTTATGAACTTAGTACGGGTATTAATGTTTACCGTCGCACATATTTTTCATATATCCTAAACAAACGCGTCTCTATTAACTCAAACATCATCTACACTTTCGATAAACTTTCGTAGATATAACAGTGAAAGAAATGCCATTTCAGACATTGCTAGCCTACAACCTATATGATTTGAATAAACTTATATATTCCAAATATGTTTAAATATGTTTGCCCAATTCCGCAGTATATCGTGACAACTTAGCGCGAAACTATATCTTCTAGTTCTGCCCCGTTCTTATAGAGAAACGTTACGTCATGGGCGGAGAGGGAGGGTGAGCACGCCATTTATCCCGGTCAGCGGCAAGTAATCGTCTTCTGGAAGATCTTTTTTAGTATCCACGAGAGATGCCTATATTATGATATTGATAATAATACATCATAGAACTGCATGCTAACCTGAAAACAACTTAGATCCTAACCCTAACACCCTGCCCAATGGGTTTTCTAACCCTAACCTCCGTGATACAGGAAAGCTAAGTGAAAATTCTATTACTAACCTTAATACTAATAAAAGGATCGTCCAGAAGTCGATTGCTTGCCGCTGACTGAGATAAATGGCGTGCTCACCTTCATATACTCCGCCCAGGATGTAACGTTTTCGGTTCTTATAGCCTCATTTCTAACTCAAATGTCTGCTAACGTGATATGGCGTGATATGGCGTGAGCTGACGTGATCCGTGCATCTGTCCTTTATTAGTAGAAACTGACCATGGTCTATTACAAATGCTGCATTCTGATTGGCTACTCAATCGTTGTCTATTCGTGATAGACAACGTTTGGGAAACGCGCTCAAAACAATGGCAGAAAACTCTCGTTTTGGGGAGGTTTCAGATGAGTTTTTGGATAATTCTTTGGAGAATGCATGATTTGTAATAGTCCACTAATTTGTTTCTACTAAAACAATTAGACAACTCGTCCTCGTTGTCTATGAGCGAATAGTCAACTCAGGCTTCGGCTTCGTTGACTATTCGCTCATAGGCGTGAGCTACGTGACTCGTTGTCTAATTGTTAAATAGATCATGGGCAACAACCAATGAGAACGCGCGTAGTAAACAGGTTATTGTATAATGCTTGATATAAACGTGTTGACCTGCATAGGTCGTGTAGAAATACAAATAAAAAACTGTAAAAGCTTGATGTACTGCTGAGATCGTGTGTAGGTCTAACTTTCGAGCCGAAGGCCATTCGTCAGAACGTCAAAGGTTCGTTATCTAACGAATGTCTTCTTTCAAAAGGTAAGACCACCTACTATTTCGGCAATGAATTGCTAGGTTTTCACTTTATATTCCTCTATTTTGCACAGTCGGCTCGAGTGCTGATCATTTACTATATCAGTATCTCGATTACATTTCTTTACCTGTGCCACATTCATCTTCTGCCCTGCAACTCATAAACATTCTTTAATTGTGTTTGTGATACAAATGTTCAGAGACATTCACGCATGCGTCAGAGAGTGAGTTATACAAGTGAGCCCGCACTTCCTGAGTCAACGAGAAAGCATGGCTGTTAAAAATGAATCATGGTTGTGATAAGGTTTTTCGTGAGCTTGTTGATAATTGTTGTAAGTATAGCTTGCTCGGTTTTCTTATTAGGTTTTCGCGCCGAGGATGGATTACGTTTAAACCAGATGTTCACATTAAGGATATATGCTGGGCTATCAATAATATCAAGGTATGTTTGGGGTAGGAGCTAGATGGATGGGAAGGAGGGAAATGATGAGTGAGTGGTTGAGTTGCTGGATGGATAAGAGGGGAAGGATGAGTGAGTGGTTGGGTTGGTGGATGGGATAGGAGGGGGGAGAGAAAGCAAGAATAGGTGGGTTGCTGACTTGCTGGATGGATGGGAAGGAGGGAAAGGATGAGTGAGTGGTTGGATTGCTAGAGGGAGGGGGAGGGAAGGAAGAATGGGTGGGTTGTTGGATGGATAGGAGGGAGGGAGAGAAAGGAAGAATAGGTGGGTTGCTGGATGGGTGGGAAGGAAAGGATGAGTGAGTGGTTGGGTTGCTGGTTGGATAGGAGGGAGGGGGGAGGGAGGAAGAGAAAGGAAAGATGAATAGGTGGGTTGCTTGATGGATGGGAAGGAGGGAAAGGATGAGTGAGTGGTTGGGTTGCTGGATGGATGGATGGATAGGAGGGAGGGGGGGGGGGGGAAATGGATAGGAGGGAGGGGGAGAAATGGTTGCTGGATGGATGGATAGGAGGGAGGGGGATAAAAACTGGTAGGAAGGAGGGAAAGGATGAGGAGTGGTTTGGTTGCTAGATGGATGGATAGGATGAATGGGTGAGTTGCTAGATGGATGGGAAGGAATGAATGAATGAGTATATGGAGTACGATAGGTGGTTATTTTTAAACGTTGTCTGGGACATCTTTCTTAGATTAAGGAAGTAGAGCTGAATCCCATTGTTAATCGGGAACTGGCGCGTCGTGTAAGAAATGTTTCAGGAGCTGCTGTGCTGAAGGACTTGGTAAAAAGTGACATAAGTATGGCAAAGAAATTGATCGAACAACTGGATGAAAAGCTTGAACTGTGGAAAAACATCGAGGAAGAACCGTTGAAAAAGGCAGAAGAGAAGACAACAGGCGAAGAAGAAGAAGACGATGGAGAGAAACCAGTGGTAAGTTTGTAAGGAAACTGAAGATTACTGTCCCGCATAGGAATGTGTTACACAAACGGTTATTACTCTGAAAAAGTTTCTATATATCTCAGATGGGAAAAGGTTTCGTAGTACTACAGTCAAACTCCCATTAAGGGGTTACCCTCCTAGTAGGGTGATCCTTCCAAGAGGGTCAAAAGATAGCCCCTGTTTACATGGTGTATAGGGTGACCCTTGTAGCAGGGCTAACTCCTCTATAGTAGGGTCATCCTCCCTTTGCATGGCCACTAAACAAATTGAAAATGGCGGACAAACGAATAGTTTTGGTGACAAATTTTATTCTTTTGTCTCTTGGTCCTTTGGTCACCGCATTTAAATGCTGTGGTCTATTGCTTGGCTTTTTGTTGTTTCAAAAATGTCATCAACAACAGTTGGGATGAGACACGTTCGAAGGAGAGCTGTTCGTTGTCGTCGTCGATTTTGGCGGATTCCTGGTAGAACAGAACAGTGGTGGAATTTTACTTGAATCTGAAATACACCGAACGAGCGCTTTTATTGCGCGCTTTTTCACTGTAATATGACCCATCTAGGAGGTTGACCGTACCTGATGTGTTTACATGGGTAAAGTAAACAAAAAGATAGCCCTGCCACCAGGGTTACCCTAGCAAGCAGATAGGGTAACCCTACCCCAGGGAGTCACCCTAGGACACATGGACTAGGGTAACCCTTCTTACCACCGGGCTCCAATAAATATCATTACGTACTTCTGGTACAATCTTGAAACTCAAGGTGTACTTTAAGTACAAAAACTAAACTTTACTAAACTAAAGACATATGGACAACGGGCTTTCTCGGTTGCCGCACCAGAACTGTGGAATAACTTGCCAATATACGTTAGATCCAGTACTTCTCTCAGTCAATTTAAAGCTAAACTAAAGCATCACTTATTTATAAGTTAGTCACTACATGTATATCCTACTTATTATATTGTAATTAGCCTACTTAGTTTTTATTTTACCTATATTATTCTTAAAACTGTAAAGCGCATAGAACAGCAATGAATCTGCGCTATATAAGCTTTTATATTATTATTATTATTTATTTAGTCTTTTAATACTAATTGAGTGGCGGCAAATATTATTTGTCATCTTATTAAAAATAGGAATCAACTGAAGCTGTTGCTCCGCCAGAAGAACAAAACTTGGCACCGAAGGAAAGCGAAGTGGAAATAGTGGAATTGGTGCCGGAAAGCAACCCCGTGTTGGCCTTAGTCCCCTCGAGTCTCTCTGACGACGTATCACCGGCGAAAGAGGAGACAACGACGAGTGCTGGTGACGAGGAAGGACAAATTACAGAAGAGGGACTAGTTCCCGATGATGGGAAAGAACCTCCGTCCGCATCGTCTCATCCTTCTCCCGTAGTGGATGGGGAGTTAGTGAAGTTACTAGACCGGTTGTTGCTTTACCTCCGTATCGTACATTCCCTCGACTACTACAGCGGTGCGGAATACTTGTACGAAGATGATATGCCAAACAGATGTGGGATTATTCATATTAGGTGTTCCCTACCAGAGAAGATCAATTATGTTGAAGGTTAGTGTGCCTGATTACTGATTAGGATGAATTCCTGAGTCTACATCGCGAACACTCTTTGCGTATGAGAGTGAGTGTCAACCGTCGTGCATTGCGCGTTTGTGTTTATCTTTCCATACGATAATAAAGTGTTTTGAAGTGCTTCGTTGCCAACTTGACGTGGTACGCCGAGTCTTCTCAGAAAACCCTATAGAGGCTTTCTTATTCATCCACAATCCAAATACGTCGACTCGGAACCAGATTTTGTTTGAACCTCGTCAGTCGTCACTTGGTCTTCCACGCTTCGTGTCAGTCAAGGCTGACATAATTCGAAACGAAAGTCAAGAAAACGTCGAGTTTTGTGAAAAATGCAGAAATAATTACTTTTTAAGGTATATATCTTCTTTCAATTAAAAGACAAAATGTGTAATTTATATCAAGGATTGACAAGATATTTACGGATGCAGTTCACCAAGGGAATTTTGTGCTTCAAAAAATGGCCGACCGAGCGTGCAATGCGTCACGGTTGACACTCACTCTTTAAGAAATTATCATCCCGCCAAATTCAAACCCAGCGGCTCCACTGTTGTACACTTTCCATTGTAGTCACTCAATGGCACAAGAATCTACACCAAAAACTAGACCAACATCTTCAGGAAAAGAAACACCTTAGTGATGAAAACGCGAATGAGTTGGGGAAAAAAGATCAAGATCAATATCCTTTTATATAAACCAAGCTTACATTCTAACTTGTTACTTACTTGTCATCATTGTTTGCACAGCGCTCAAAATAATTTTGGCCATCACCGTGTACCGGTAAACAATGGACACAGACTACGTCATACGCCCACTGATCTCTAAATAAAGACTGGATTGAGCTTAATATTGTATCTGATGAGCTGATTTTGAAGCCTGCATTTGCATAATGTAAATTAACGAGAGATCATTAGAAACTCCGAGTTTGCAACCAAATCAAACTGTGACGCTCACGAAATAGGTTTAGTGTCTGGCCAATATAGTTTCTTTGTTAACATTAAATGCATAAAATCTTCAACCTAATTTGACGTCTCATATCAGGCTTCTCTCATTGGATAATTAGAGCCAACGGCGGCCATTGCTAAGGGAGGTAGGCGATGAATCGTTTTACCCAGTAATTTGAAAAATGTTTTCTGGTCCTCTTTATAGTAATATTTTATTTTGTCGATGGTAACGGCACATAAACCATCAAAAAACCTCATAGGATTCTCAGTTGGTCCTTTAGTAATCGCGGACTTCCGGCTTCATTTTCTGAACAATAGTTGCTCGATCCAGTCTTTATTTAGAGATCAGTGCATATGCCTCATCAAGGTTATTTTTTCAGGATTCAGAAGCAGAACATGATGCAAAAACTCTACCCATAACCCAAATAAAAACTCTAGTCCTAACCCTGAAATAAAGAAATACTAACCCTACTTCTAAATCCAATATTTCAATAATGCAATATTCTGTGTTCCGATACACCGTGAATAACCCAATTCAGGTCAGATCTAAAATTTGGATGGTCAACTATTTTTTCTTTAATTTGTGCATCAAAAACAAAAATCTTCTTTTCTTTTATAACTTTGTATCAGTACACAATGCCATGAACATTCGATCGTCACTTCAGCTGCCGCCATTTTGAAAATCATGAAAATCATGAAAATTAGCGGTCAGTGACCGCTGACCCCCGTTATTTCGAGTGCTGTTTGCAGACATTTCAATATCACAACAACATTCAGTTGAGACGTTCTAAAAAATATAGCAAAGCGAAAAGGTGGTGAACTGCAGTACAAATATCTACCTCGAACCACCTCGCAAAATAACCTTCACTCTGTTGTTGGAATCCGAATAGTTCAATGGTTGGAGAGCGTCTCACTTGGTGATCAGGTGATGTGTTCGATTCCCATTTGCCGATTTCAAGCCCGCCGATTTCATACCCTCCGATTTCAAACCCTCCGATTTTAAACCCGCCGATTTCGAACCCTCCGACTTCAAACTTGCCGATTTCGAACCCTCCGACTTCAAACCCTCCGATTTCGAACCCTCTGACTTCAAACCCTCCGTCACGGGATTGGTTTTCTATTTTTTTTGAAAATGAATTATAAGTAATATGTTCCTTGACGTTGTTTATGGAAATGGCAAAGTTCGTGCTGGCTAACACCCAGGAGCTGGCTAAAGACAAGTGGCTTTGTCCTTTGAGTGGCAAGAAATTTCGTGGTCCAGAATTTGTTAAAAAACACATCTTCAACAAACACGCTGACAAGGTGGAGGGTGTAAAAACGGAGGTATGAACAGAAAAGATTCTAAGGATCTTTAAGGATCATAGAAGAGATTCTATGGATCTTTAAGGATCATAGAAGAGATTCTAAGGATCTTTAAGGATCATAGAAGAGATCCTAAGGATTTTAAGGATCATAGAAGAGATTCTAAGGATCTTTAAGGATCATAGAAGAGATTCTAAGGACTGATCTTTAAGGATCATAGAAGAGATTCTAAGGATCTTTAAGGATCATAGAAGAGATTCTATTTCTCGCTGGAAAACAGTTGCAAATCATGTGCTTATATCTCTGTGGTGCCGCAGCAGTCTTTCCTTTCGTAAACGACGGTCTTTGCCATTCTGAACGGTATTTGCCATCCTACCCCAACCCCCGGAATTTTTTACTAATATACACGAAAAAACTGTGGCAGTGTTGCGAATAATTTCGGGGGGGTTAGGATTCAGGGGGGTTGGGGTCATTGTTTAGGATGGCAAATTTATTTACCCTGATGTTAACTACAGGGAAGCCCTAAATATCACCTTAATAAACAGAAGGGATAGTTTATGTGATAAATTATTTTGCTCAATTGCTGACAACAATCAACTAACGTTGGGAGGTATACCGGTATTTTTAGTTATTCACGATATTTAGTTGATACCGGTATGGTGGTATTGGTTCTGATGCTATACCGGTATACCGTATGATAAACCGGTATCATGACTATCATCGCAAGAAAAGTTCACAAATCAGAAACAGTGCGCTAAATAATATATAGATTAGATATTAACTTTTAAACGATCGCTAAGATGGATAATGTTCTCGGCGATCGCGACAATTGCGATTATGGTTTCCGTTTGATCGCTGCGATCACCGAGTTCATTTTTGACTTTTGAGCAATCGTGGCGATCGTACTCATCGTATCGATCATATACGAAGACCATGCTGTTGACTATGGAGTTGAAATATGTAATAAAAGTAAAACACTGATTTATCCATCTAATTTTTGATCATTTAACGAAACAAACTCCCGATAACTCGAACTTTTTTCCATTTTTCCTTGAATGTTTGGGTTATTGGGTGTCAACTATACTTACTGTAGATCACACATTTGCTAAAAAATTGTAACGGTATACCGGTATACCGCGGTATTTTTCAAATACCGGTATTGAAATTCCCATACCGCCCAACTCTACAATCAAGTACCACCGCTTCGTTCGATTAATTATAATCTTAGATCTTTATCTAAATATAAATTATCATCAATGAAGACGAATAGATTTAGGGATTCTTTTGTTATGCATTGTGAAGGCTGTCATCTTGGATAAATTGGGGGGCACTTCTGTGTTTAAATTTCATATTAAAGCAATCATTTTGATCTTTTACTCATCAGAAAATGGTCCAAGTAACAATAGAACAACCGGCTTAATCGCTAAATAGACTAATAATGAAAAAGAAACGCGAAAATTGTATTGTTTTGGACCGCGAGGTTCTCGAATTGCAGAAAAAGGCCTGGAACCAAGACGTTTGCTCCCTAATTTTTCCAAGATGGCGGCGCCCAATTGGTTTCCAAATTCAGGCCCCAATACTCTAGTCTTGTATATGATATCTTTGGGTCAAATGTCCTAACCATTTACAGGCTTGTTTCCTCATACCCCCCATTCAATGTTGCAGAAATAATCTCGACGATTTGTAACACGAACAACAACATTGTATTGGGGGACGGGGCATTACGTTTATTCGCGCCGATTTATCCTGATGTATGTAACATACTCAAAAAATTGACAGATATTAGTTTTTATTAAATTATTTCGCATTGGCGGCCGCAGCTCACTGACTTGCACCGACCGATCGAGTTTTGGTCTTCTATACTGACGACTCGAACAACATGTGCTAAATGAAACCTCTGATTTACAAAAGTATAAATGTTACTCCACAATGTTTATGCGTCGATCGCTCAGAGACATCAGGCACTCTATGGTCACATAGACTTGAACATATGCAACTATAAAGTAAATGGTTTGAACCTAGGAGTATAATTATATGTGTGAAGTTGATCGTCCAGGTTGTTGTAGTCTTGAGAAAGACTTGCAACTATGTTAGTTTTATTAATCACGACCGTACACGACTTACTTTAAATCCTAGATTTATACCGTAAAGTTCCTTTATGTAAAACAAGTACATTCAAAGGCTCATAATTCAACTGGATTGTTCATTTATGGAACTCAGTGTGCAAAACAGCCTACTAGCTTCCTGACATTATCTACTTTTAAGAACTTATTCGTCCTTACTTATTTTTGTTTTTGATGTAGACATGCCATGTACTTTTTTTATGTATATTTGTATATAAAGGAGGTGCCTCGCTTGTATTAAGGCCTGTTCGCACCTTTCTTGTTTGGGTTATATACTTGTATGTAGTTTTATTTAATTTTCCCAATAAAGTTATTAAGCCAAAAGACATCATATACAATACCTGATATAACATAGACCTTATTCAAAATGGCTGCCAATTTTTACACAAGAATGACGCTGGAAATGCTAATTTAAATGCATGGTACTCAAGAGCTCACCATTGTTGTGTTTTTCAGGTGACCTTCTTTAATAACTTTGTATACGACCCTGAACGACCGTGTGAACCTGAAGTAAAACCTGTCTCGCATACTACACCCGGAAGTCAACCTTTCCCTGCCGGAGTTACGCATCCTGTCGGAATGCCGGGTGGCATGGGTTGGGGACGAGGTGGTGGTATGATGCAGCCAGGTTAGTTTGTTCCAGAACATTATTATTAATTTATTATCATCTGAGTCATCATATGAAGGTCACATTATTATTATCATTTTAATGTAAGTATGGCTATGGCAACAATACGAAAATCTGGACACGGTTATTCAAAAGACGATTACCTTAATTCTGGATAAGATGTCCGTAATGAGGGAGCTGACTGTACTAACCACCTGCCTCGTACCCCCAGGGGAATATATCGAGTGTTGCAATATATTTATATATATATTATAGTCTTTAAATGTATATATTCTTACACTCTAAATTTTCCTTCACCACAAATCCTTAGAACATGTAGTTTAATCGAGTGAAATGCCAAATATTACAACTCAACGACTTACAAAGTGAACACGAAGCTGCTAATTCTTAACATTAATAACGCAATCCAATCCTTAATAACCGTGTTTTTGTTTTTCTATTCAGGTGGTCGCGGCGGTTTTGCCGCCTCTCACGTGTCAACAAACTATCGCCCAAGTCCGGAACAATACAACAACAGAGGACATCCTGCCAAGGCGAAACGGTAAGAACATAGGGTTTGACACTGACTCTCTTACCCAGTCGTCTCTCTATCTCTACAGGAATACAACTCTCATTGAACAACAAAGTTCTAAAATTCTATCACAAGAAATTTAACCTCCAAAGTCGCCCAAATTTTGTTCGCCATTGCTCAAAACTTGTTCCAGACGAGCCCGTGATTCCACAGCAGAGTATGTGATTGTGACGTCAAAGACTCAACACGTGGCAAAACGTTATGGAAATTATACGACAAGTTACAATAGAAAGTTTCCCCCGAGTAGCTTTATATTCATACACAACTAGTCATGTGTTGAGTCTTTGACGTCACTTCCTCCAATCGCAACCTAAGCGTCCGGAACATGTTCGAATAATGGTGGCCGTATAATGTCGTATAAAACAGTCTGAAAAGGCAACTTCCCATGCTCGCAATTGCTTGAAATTTGGCAAGTTAAGTAAGAACACCATGCTCTTTACAAATATGTAAAAATTCGGGATGCAAATATGTAAAAATTTGAAGACGTCGTGGTAGAAGGTTGTCGAGAAGTTCCCTATCATGTATTATTGTGTAATATTTTATAGTATTGTGTGGTATTGTATACTAGTGCACAGTCGGCTCAAGGGCTGGTCATTCCTATATCAGTATCTTGATTTTATCACTTTACCTGTGCCACATTTAATTTCTGCTCTGCAACTCATAGACATTTTCTGGTTGTGTTTGTGATACAAATGTTCAGAGACATTGATTGTTGCCGTGCGCCTGCACGTAGTGGTGCCCTGAGAAGAAACGATAGCCCGGTTGTTCAAATGTTCGTTAACTTCTTACTTCGTCTTCGTTTGCTTAACCTTGGAGTGGTGAAAAATTAATGAAGAAATTTTGAGAATGATATCCGTGGAAGTTTCTTTTATAGTTATGTTTAAATTTACAACGGGGTTTTCCTGGAATGTTTCAGCTAAACCAGTCGAACAGATCGTACTGAAATTAAATGCTGGATTAGAGGTTGATAGTGTTAGTACTGGGCCCTGGCGAGGATAGCACACTATTCTTGACGTTGCCTCTGTGTTAACTCGTGCCCAGTCCTTTTCCCGAGCTAAGTACATAGCCGACCAAATCTCGATTTGTTAAATTTTGCGTTTGTTTGACAATCGGCATTACGTCATCCATATATGAGCTCGAAAGTGACTCAAGTGCGCATGTTCCGCTACCACGCGGTGGTTTAGCATCTCGAAGTTCTTCCTTGACAGAAAATTTACGGTAAGTCTTTACTCTCTCGTGGAAGTATTCATCGAGGCCATGAAGGTTTCAATGGTCAGTCTCGAGGAAAGCAGTGCTCTTTCATGAGTTTATCAGCGCTGTTAACAGCACAAACTATTTCAAAAACTCCTCAGGGGCAGCACTTCCCTTTACGATAGTAACTCCTAGTCTACTTTTGTTCCCAAGCTTCCAGCTGACTTGACAGCTTAATTTGTAGATATAGAGATATTTGTAGCTTAATTTGTAAAATCCAGATGCAATGCACCGAGGGTAAAAAAATCGAGTAGAGACTAGGACTAGTTAACGATGATTAGTTCAATGTTTCTCTCACTTTTCCACCAGTCATGTTCATTCAATGCCAATTGGTGACATCAAACTCAATTTTAAAGGACATTGGCAACAAAAATTAAGTTTGTCTAATATGAAATAACTCGTAAAATGATAGAGTAACATATTTTACAACTTTTCCGTATTTTACTTCGTTTTTGAAATATTTCAGTTTGTTTGATATGTAAATGAGATGGTCTCTGACGTCAGGTGTGGGGTGGAGAAGTTTCACTCATTAAAATATTAGTTCCATCTTCAAGTTTGTTTCACAAATTTACTTGAAAATGTGCGTATAATAAATCCTCATGATAATGAACGCTGTAAACGTAGCAATCACTGAGATATAAGACTTTTTTAATGAGTGAAAATTCCCTACCCAACACCTGACGTCAGAGACCATCTCATTTACATATCAAACAAACTGAAATATTTCAAAAACGAAGTAAAATATGGGAAAGTTGTAAAAGGTGTTACTCTATCATTTTACGAGTTCTTTCATATTAGACAAACTTAATTTGTGTTGCCAATGTCCTTTAAGTTAGGTTTAGGATTAGAGTCACTCGCTACGAGGCTGGGTTAGGATATGTCGAATATGCTAGGACCACTCTTCTCTCGTTTTTCTTACTCTCGATGGACAGCATGTTCTCTAGAATTTACAATAATTATAAATTGTACAAGTGCCTAGAATTACTAATAGTTATAAATTTTAGGAGCCTAACCCCCGCCCTAATCCTAACCCCCCGCCCTAATCCTAAACCCCCCGTAAATTTATAGATTAACGTGGCGTAATACTTGTGGGGGTCGTGGCTAGATGGAACACTAGACTGGTTCCTAGTCCTCTTGTCTCACTTTTCGAATTTGGCGTTCTCTTACGAACTAGCCCGCGCGGATATCAACGAAAAGAGGCCTGGGAACCAGGTTGATGGAATACTTGCAGTTGAGGTGACCATGAGGTACTAGGTCTGAGTCGTCTTTTGGACGATTCTTTTATTAGTATTAAGGTTAGTATTAGAAAACCATTATGTGGGGGGTTAGGGTTAGGATCTAAGTTGTTTAGGGTAAGCAGTTCTATGATGCATCATACAGGCATGTCCGATCGTATGATAGCAGTACCATCTCTCATTTCGTCGAACCTCTCGCGGATACTAAAAAGGATCGTCCAGAAGACAACTCAGACCTAGTACCTCACGGTCACCTCAACTGCGAGTATTCCATCTATAGCCACGACCTTCTGAGTGTTAGTACTTGTTAACATCACTGCGCAAGATCTTTTCTTTCTTTAACTCGTGATTCATGTATCCTGTAGTGGCTCTGCTCGTCGAGATCCAAGGCAGATTGTCGAGTACAAAGACCTGGACGCACCTGGAGACGACTTCGAGTTATTCTAATACCACCATCCAATCTTATCTCCTGTACGTCGCCAATTTTATTTCTTGCAAGACTCCACACTCAATCCTCGCAGGTACTCGCTGTTTTTTTATTTCCAAAGAAAGTCAGACGACGGCAAAGCATGAGTTTTTAACGAAATTTATAATTTATTCGTCTTGTCACTCGCTCCCTGTATACAATATAGGCTGAAATAAATAAATTATTCGACATCGTATATTATCTAGTTATTATTGGTGCCGCAGCGAGCGAGCGCACTGCATTGTGGTTGTGCGCAGTACGAGTATCGTTCTGCGCAGTACGAGTATCGTTCTGCGCACAACCACAATGCAATGGGCCGATGGGATGATCTTTCTTTCACTGCACGTGTTTGTACATTCGGCTGTGGTTTGCCTGGATACAAGAGAGCGTTTAGTGAGGTGAGTTTATTTAAAAGGGAACTGTACCCAAAAAATAAATTACTTTTAAATAAAATATCAAATCCAAGACCACTCATGTGATGGATCATTTTCACAATCATGCGTTTCTTTGAATGGAAGGTGGGCCATATGATATTTTTGTAGAATAAATAAGAATTCTGCTAAAATAAAAGTGGAATAAAAGAACTTCAATAAGTCGAAAAATACTTAAGTACTTCACTGAAAACCAACAACAATATGGCAGCCTTAAAATCGCCAATAGCCCTTCCAACTATTGCGAAAACGTAGTGAACTGGATCAAAAAACTATTGTTCGGGAAGCATAGGCGTAGCCAGAAGGGGGGCCAGGCTCCCGCTGGCAAAATTCCTGCCCCCCCCTCAGAAAATTTGTACTCTTGGGTCTTCATTGCCTCAGTTAGGCTGGCCCCCCTAGGTTTTTCCTGGCACCCCTTGACAGAAAATCCTGGCTACGCTTCTGTCGGGAAGTGAAGTCGGAAGAAGCAAGTGGCCATAGTTTTACATTAGGCGACAGAGACTATCTGTCTCTGATCTTTTAAAACGCTAAAATGAATCAGTTGTCGAAGCTTTTCCCATAATATAGAACACAAACTACGGCTCCATAACCGAAATTAGCGACGTGGCGGCCATATTGGTGGGACCACCCGCTAATTCCGGCTTCATTAGTTACTGTAATGCAGCCGTAGTTTATGTTCTAAATTACGGGAAAACCTTGCCAACTGATTCATTTTAGCATCTTAAAAGATCACAGACAGATAATCTCTGTCGCCTATAGTAAAACTATATAACGTGGTTCCTTCAAGATGACCGCCACGAAATATTCCCTGCTTCATTTCTTTTTTGCAGCATCCAAACAATAATTGCTCGATCGATCCAGTCTTTATACGTAGAAACGCCAACTGCAGCGTTCATACACATCTACTGATCATAACAAGAAATCGAAAATATATTTTCCGTCTTACTAGCATGCACCAAACGGATGTTAATTCGCAGGCATATGGCCTACTTGCGGTTCGATTTTTGTTTAGTTAGGTGGTTATGTAAATTAAAAGGACAAGATCGTTAAACAACGAAAACATCTGTTTGTAAAAATTTATTTACTTGGCCCTTTCTCGATATATGAGCAACCGAAATGTAAAATTATTATAACATCAACCCAAGTCAGTTTTAGGGTTAGGATTTGGGTTGGATTTGGGGTTAGGTTTGCGGTTATTTCATGACGATTATATACCTCGATTCATTTGGTGATGGAGTAACATGAAAGGTTAACCGATATTTTCCCGTAATGACCGCGGTCTCGGTTAATAAGAGGTTTGACATGTACCGGACAAGAGTTAACCACTCAACAGATATATTTTTTAATGTTCTCAAGTATTAAGACGTTAAAACCGTTGGTTATGTTAATAACGTTGACTCATTAATTGCAAATGCTTTGAATGCTAAGAAGCCGCCATGGCTCTAATAGATCACATTAAGTTTATTTGGATTCTAAATATCCGTTAACTAATTCACACAATCAAGTAAACAAACGCGCGACAGAACGAGCCATACAGTTTTTCAGCCCACTTTGCCGGGCCAACTCGGCAAAAAGCCGATTACATTGGGGAAAAGGTGAAATTTTCAACTCGCTTAACCGAGTTGGGTCGGTAACCGGGATCCCGGCAAGGCGGGCCAGTCCTCTTGCCATGTAATCGAAATTTTGAAACAAGGGTCGATAAATGTACGAAGCAGGCCAACTGATCGGTTAACCGGGCCAACTCGCCTCATGCAATCGGCCCCCTTAATAGCATGAAGTTTTTTCTGGCAAACAAGATGTCACGTGACCATGGTCGCTGTCTGGAAGCCTTTCTACATGTGACTTACGGCAAGGGTTTTTAGCAACTGAAACTAAATACACTCGCGTTTAAGGCTAAAATTTAGGGTTTTTTATTTTTATGCTACTTGAATGTTAAGGTTTTAACGTTTAACATTGAATTATATAATTATTAATGAGATTTGAGCATTTAACGAAGTAGTGTGGGCGAAGGGAAAACAAACATGGCGGCACTAAATTATATATGATTGAAGTGGAACTCGCCTCATGTAATCGGCCCCCAACCCACATGTGCACGAAATATTTTCCCAACAACTTAACGCGATCTGTAAGGATGTGCAGTGTTTCAATTCTATTTCAGAATCAAGTAAATAAATTTTTACAAACAGATGTTTTCGTTGTTTAACGATCTTGTCCTTTTAATTTACATAACCACCTAACTATAAACAAAAATCGAACCGCAAGTAGGCCATATTCCTGCGAATTAACATCCGTTTGGCGCATGCTAGTAAGACGGCGGAAAATATATTTTCGATTTCTTGTTATGTAGGCAGCACACTAATCTTGACTTGGGTTGCTGCAGTTTGCGTTTCTACGTATAAAGACTGGATCGAGCAATTATTGTTTGGATGCTGCAAAAAAATAAAACCGGGAATATTTCTTGGCGGCCATCTTGAAGGGACCACGCTATATAGTTTTACTATAGGCGACAGAGACTATCTGTCGCTGATCTTTTAAGATACTAAAATGAATCAGTTGTCAAGGTTTTCCATAATTTAGAACAAACTACGGCTCCATTACACTAACTAATATGGTCTCCACGTTAAGGTGACATTAGTTAACGGATATTTAGAATCCAAATAAACTTAATGTGATCTATTAGAGCCATGGCGGCTTCTTAGCATTCAAAGCATTTGTAATCAATGAGTCAACGTTAAATATAACCAACGGTTTTAACGTCTTAATACTTGAGAACATTAAAATATATATCTGTTGAGTGCATGGTTAACTCTTGTCCGGTACATGTCAAACCTCTTAAGGCTGGTTCACATATATGGTCCATACATGAAAGACCGAGGTCTGATATCATTCCGTAATGACCAAGCGGACGAGGTTACTTAATAAGAGGTTTATTATATGGCACTTTTGGACAGCAATAGCGTGAGAAAGAGTGAGCGTCACGGGCTATTCAACCGCAGAACACACTGAAAGGATAATAAAACTCACATTCTGAGTGTTCATGATTTAATTAAAGCACTGAAACAAATTTCTATACTTTTCTCGCTTTTTTTAAAATTGTCATTATCTGTTGTAGGAAAATCTGCTGTAATAGAGTGTCCATCTATCTTGTCTTTTGTCTGCTGTATGCAAAGCAGTCTTTACTCATTGCAGATATACAGATGGACACACTATTACATCAGCCATTATGACTCCGTTGCGATCGTGGCGACTAAATAGAAACCAAGCTTTAGGGAAAGGAACGACCGCAGCCAGAGCATCTCAGCCATTTCACCGGAAGTAACTTATATAATAAAAACTATGAAACATCTTTGTTTTTGGATTAGAAATTAAAATAAAATCAATGATAAAAATCAATGAGGCAATAAGTGTTATTTATATGCATATAAAATAATTTTAAATTGACAGCCATTTTTGAATAATGTCAATATATATAAACACTTTAATTTATATTGCCAGATGTTCTCTCTCGGTGACACATTAAGTTAGGTACAGAAAAATGCCCAACAAGGACCGTAAACGTTTCGCAATTTCTTGCATAGCCGTGATGGCTATATCTCTTGTTCAAATCGCGGTAAGTGATATTGATATAGATATATTATATTATAAAAAAGTAGAGTGCTGCGTAGACAGTGTTTTGAATATGTAGCAAAGTGAAAAGGTGGTAAACTGCCAAGAATTTAGTGACGAGATACTGACGTTTCGAGCGGAGCCCTTACTCTGCGGAGTCTTACTCTGATGAAGGGCTCCGCTCGAAACGTCAGTATCTCGTCACTAAATTCTTGGCAGTTTACCACCTTTTCACTTTGCTATATATTATATTATAGTGTTTTGCTGTTAATATGTTATGTTATAGAGTGAACGAATGGTGACTTATCCTGCGTAAAATTATGTTCGTTGACACACATTGTGACCGATAGGCAGAAGGTGGATAGAGCTGAGAAATCCCGCGATGTACTACTTTCAGGTGGAATTTCATTTCGCGATCTACTTGATTCAATCACTTTCTTTTGAATTGTGAGCTCTCGATCGGATCCGTTCCAGTCGAGTGTTCACAATTCAAAATAAAGTCGATCGCGTGATAAAAAGCGCTGAATGGAAATCGGCCTTAAGGCTATCTATAATAGACTTCGATTTTTTATTCCGAGCTGTGTTATTCTCATGCACGCGATCCCATTGACTCGCCTAAGCGGAAAGGGCACATTCCAACATTTTAAGACCAGCGACTAAACGTTAGATCCCACTTATTCATTATTTCGGCATGGAGTATCTTTATAAGAGCCGGATTAACTAAGGCGGGGATGGATGGGACGGCAGCTCCAGGCGCTGGAGTTTATAGCCCCTTTTGTCACCAGACTTAAAAAAAGGTTTTAGTGAGTAAGCGTACTTTCATAAACGTCCAATTGTATCGATTGCAATTTTCGATAGAGGTTTAAAACACTGATCTGTGAAACATAAAGACAGCTTTATGTAATATGTAAAAGGAGGTATGTCTATATCAAGAAATATCATCGTAGAGGACCACTTCTTAACACAAAGATGATAAGAGCAAGCAGACTAGTTTCATTTTTCTTTTCTTTTTTTCACTCTGAATGGGAACCATTGCATTCGTATAAGAATGATAATCGTATATGGAGGAGAAACCGTATAATAATTGCCGCTTGCTATAAGCCGGGTTTGCCGAGCACAGCTGGGCTGTATGGTCTTACCCGAATAAACACAGCTATTCGGCCACGAGCTTATCTAACCACCTCCGCTGGCCCGGTAAGCCGGGATAAGTTTTGAGTTGACGTCGACGATTACAGCCCAAACTTCACAATTATCAAATAATTGACAAATATCGCTTCATTTGCACAGAGTTACGTTACCTTTTCCGCAGTTTTGCACTGTTGTTATGTCGATGGAATTATTTGTAAGTATTGTCAATAAAAGCAATTGTTCACTGTCGTAGCTTACTTGCGAATCCCTCTATAAAAAATAAGCCGTGACAAAACAACCACGAAACACAAAAACAATGTTTTGATGTTCTAATAAGTTCCTTTTTAGTCTAAACAAACGATTAGCCTGCGTAGCGGCTCTCGAAGGGGGGGAGTATCGGCATACATCAAACAGTTTTCAGCCCGCTTTACCAAGATGAAACGATCACATGAGCAATTTCATCCTGGTTAACCGGGCTAGTCCGCTTGCCATGTAATCAAAATGTTGAAAAAATATGCGATTTATACTGTAAGATGCGGGCTAGCTCGGGGCTAGCCCGGCTCGGTCCGTTTGGGCAATGTTTTTTCCGAGTTAAAGGCGGAGCAGGCTAGAGCTTATCAACCAAGACGTTATCCAATATGCAAGATTTTGTGGGGGATAAAGAGATTAATGCAGATATCAATGCAGATATCAATGAAACATGAAGAATAGAAAATGTATTCGAACCGCGGGTTTTTGGCTGTCGAAGTGAACAGAAGGTCTATGACGTTTTACAGAAAGTGATTAAAAAGTTTTATCACATGACTATGGCTACATCCGGTGGAATTACGTTATAAGAGCATTGAGACTATTGTATAATGCTCCTAATACGTCTTTATTATTATTATTATATGATTGGTTAATTTGTGGTCTGTATTTTTACTGTAATGTCCGTGGGCGATTACGGGTTTCTGACGTACGGTTTTGGCGGGAAAAGTTTTTCATTTGAGCACAAATAGAAGAGAACTAGGTATCTTTATTTAAAAATCCCGAACAATAAAGCATGCTGGAACATTGGTGTTGCTTTTCATTAATGCCGTTTAAGCCAAAACACGACGAATATATATGTTATTTACCGGCTGGGAGGTCCGTACTGGAAAAATATTTTCCCGAAGTCTCAGAAGCGACTGGAAAAATATTTTCCCGAAGTCTCAGAAGCGAAGACTGAGGGAAATATTTTTCCAGTACGGACCGACCAAAACGGTAAATAACGTGTTTAGAGCAAAGTAAAACAAATTACACTCCTTTGTTTGTTTTGGCGCGAAAAGTTGCGAGAGGTCCTGGCTGAGTACGAGGTCCGTATCACACCAGTAAATCAAAAGGCTCTATTGTAGTTACGGACCTGAGTTACGGACCTCAAAAAAAATACGTTTCATTATTTTAAACTATACCAAGGCCGTCGAAACATCAGTCACCAACAATAGTCTTTCTCACCAAGACTACAACAACCTGGACGATCAACTTCACACAACAAGCGCTAAAAACAAATAAGAAAATAAACTAAAATCCATATGATAAACTACTATTAAAAACACGGCACGCGGTAACGCAAGATTAAAAATTGAAACTCGACAAGCGCCAGGCACATGAGATCCACTCACACGCCAAATTTGATTTGATTTCATAAAAAAAGTGCGATTGGTGGCATTTTGAATTTTCATGATGCTATACGCGGGCGTGCAAGATGGGCTTTTCTAGAAAAATGAAAGTTTTTCAACCTGATTTATGATATTTAATGCTAATTTATATTAACATAATGTGTCTTGTTCGGGAAATTTAAAAGCATTGGTAACAGCCGGTTTATTGGGCTTTCAGAAAATGTATAGCTTTCACAAAAGTTATGGTTTATATTTCCAGAGATATCAATAGAACAAAGAGGTGGTTCATTTTTGGATGTTTTTCAGCCCGTCAGAAAAGAGTTAAAGGGACAATTAACCTTACCGAAAAAATGGTGACTTGGTTTCTAGAACTAGAAATATTACCCACAAAACAATATCTCCAAGTATGATGTCGGCAATGATATGATATACACCGTAGAATCTGGAAAGTAACCGCCCTCTGATAGTAACCGCCCTCCGATAGTAACCGCCCCTTCGAAAGTAGCCATCTTTTTTTAACAATTTCTATGAAAAATCGAAAGTAGCCGTCCTTCTTAAAGTAACCGCCCCCTCGAAAGTAGCCGCTTGCAATATTTTTTGCTGCAATATTTTTTTTAAAGAAAAACTTAAGGCTGAACTGAGATTTCTGTTATGAAAGAAAAAGCAATTAATAAATGGCACAAACAACTTTAGAAACGTTGTGCGATAATTAAGAGTGGTTCAAATAAAATGCACACTGCACCTTGGCTGATGGATGGATTCTCCGTCGATATTACATCGAGGGAACCATGCTAACAGATAGATCCATAGATATTCGTAGACTTGTAGATCCATAGATATTCGCAGTTCAATAAGGTTGCGAACGGGGATGGTGTTACCACTATGCCACTGCCGATACAAAAACCAGCAACCGCCTTCAGTCACCACTGAATTACCGTAGAATCTCGAAAGTAACTGGGGCGGCTACTTTCGAGATTCTACGGTAATTCATTTCGTGTTATCTTTCATATCCAACCTCGTTTTCAAGCCTAACTTGTCCATGCCATTGAGGCAAATTCAGTAATCAGTGGCCCTGGTAAACGTCGTGTTTTGGCAAAAATACATGCATAGCCACCAAGGACGATATTTTATTGATCATGTAAGTGCGTGATGCCATGGTACACCATACTGACCAATCCTGTCTTCCCATACCAGTGAATACTGAGCCTGGACCAATGGACCATCCTTCCCGACTAAAACTATCATTGCATATATTAAACAATAACCATCTAAATGTTCTTTGTCTAATGTTCTATATATATAACTGACTCCCATGTTCCCTGCTTTTTGGCACTAATTAAAGAACAAAGTTTGTCCAAGCGGATCCAAGCGGATATTTGTCAAATATTCTGCTTTCTCAAAATGCTGAAAATGCCATTTCAGAGACTCTAAAATTTTCCGGGGCGTAATGTATTCCCCACACCCCTAGCTGGACTCAGGCTTCACTCTTGCACAGTACGATCAAAGTTTTGAAGTGGTGCCCGGGTAGTGCTCAAATTGAGTACGGCTGACTACGCCACTATGCAGAATAAGCAGGGGCGTGTTGGTTTGGGAAGACCTGGAGGGTCCATCAGATTTTGACCGAGTCGTCCCCAGACAACAAATTACGGTACGCTTCCGTCCGCCCGCCGCAAACACCTAACTCTAAAAACAGCCAGCTAAGAGTGTATTCGAGTATATATTTATAGCTAGATTCTTCAACTTTCTTGAGGTATATACTGTCTACATTTAATATTTTAACAGCAAAAATATTCAGTGTATGACACAACTACGAATACAATGTTATTCATATACATTACTGTACTCATAGTCATTATAGACAATTAGTTTAAACAAGAAGGAAACAAGTAAACTTCTTTATACTTCTTTCTTTTCTCATAGTTCCTCCTCCAACTCTTCTTCTTCCCAAAATGACCCAACTGAATTGACCAAAAATGCACCGACTGGGCGTGGCAGGAACGCTAACTGGGAGAACCAATGGACCCCCC
>JAYKKM010000415.1:0-57500 GCA_035772405.1 Chrysogorgia sp. JL179-B06 | reverse complement strand
AAGCTTCTGAATCTTGAGAAAATAACCTTGATGTGTCTATGACGTAGTCTGTGTCCATTGTATATGTGGTACACGAAGAATATGCCGGAATAGTAAAACAAAAGACAACTTGAGTTACTTCATTCAAACTTTAATTCACTACCACACTCTTCAGGTGACTATTGCAACTAATATATTATTATAGGAGTCATCTGAAGAGAGTGGTATAGGCTCCGCTTATCATACGAAACAGATTTGTAGTGAATTAAAGTTTGAATGAAGTAAGTCAAGTCGTATACTTAATGTTCGTTTTATCTTTCTATAGTACTATATAATCTGAAAAACTTTATTTATTTATATTTTTATTATTTCTGACTCGTGTATTTGATTCGTTTACATTTATAACTCTGATGTCCACTAACTTTTCAGATCGAGATAAGGCCCATGTAAACCAGACGAAGAAGGAGATACAAGATAAATGTACTAGCAATGGAGGACAAGAATGTTTGGTAAATGTGATAATCAAAAACGTGAAATGTAGAAAAAGAGAGGACCGAGATACGCCGACGCGATGTTTCTTTTCACCACCTTATCTTGTCCTGTACACTTTGTCTTGTCCTGTACACCTTATCTTGTCTTGTACACCTTGTTTTGTCTTGTACACCTAGCTTATCTTGTCTTGTACACTTTGTCTTGTCTTGTACACCTTATCTTGTCCTGTACACTTTGTCTTGTCCTGTACACCTTATCTTGTCCTGTACACCTTATCTTGTCTTGTACACCTTATCTTGTCTTGTACACCTTATCTTGTCTTGTCTTGTACACCTTATCTTGTCTTATACACCTTATCTTGTCTTGTACACCTTATCTTGTCTTATACACCTTATCTTGTCCTGTACACTTTGTCTTGTCCTGTACCCGTTATATTGTTTGGTACACCTTATCTTGTCTTGTACACAATTTGTCTTGTCCTGTACACCTTATCTTGTCCTGTACACCTTATCTTGTCCTGTACACTTTGTCTTGTCCTCTACACCTTATCTTGTCCTGTACACCTTATCTTGTCTTGTACACCTTGTTTTGTCTTGTACACCTTGTTTTGTCTTGTACACCTTAATTGTCCACGCCCCCCCCCCCCCCCCCCTCGCGACGGCCCTGGTTGGGTTTTCCGTTCACCTAAGAGTGATAAACTGAATAGTCGAGGGCTTAAAACACGATCCTCTGGCTTGGATAAATAGGGCAACCTTATCCTGCGTGATCGACTGTAAATTAAATCATATACTCATTTAATATTACTAGAAATTAATGAAAAACTTGACAAAGAGTTATGGTGACTATTTTACAAACTCAAAAGTCCAACATTCTTTAAAGCAGGTAAAATAATTACAATGCTAAAATTATTGGTGAATTTCTTATACATAAATTATATCATTGTAAATGCGCGCGCATAATATTTTTACAATTTACACAAATATTTATATATTTTAATAAAGACTTTTGAGCGAGCGAGAGGTCTTTACGGTAAAAACTTCATTCGTGACCGATGGCGTAAGGTGTTAGCTCCAGTGTGCGGGGCAGTTTTGTAAGCATTTAACAAAATTTCCGATAACAAAATTTTAAACGATGAACTGGATTAATTTGATAACTTATGTAAATATGTCATGCATGAAAATGTTGCTACCCAACCCTTCAGCGAAGTAATTATTTTTTACCTAACCATTTAGGTCTTAGAATTTTCAGTTACCCAACCATTTTCTCTTGGGGGGTCCCCACCCTGGCCATAAATAATTACCGGTCCCTAAAACGTATACATATTATATTTAAACAGGGTGTTTTTCAGTAATATCATGAAAAATACGGCGTTTATATTACAATTCTTATTGCATATACCATTGATATTAATTATTTATTTTTATTGTAGATTAACAAAAGACTATTCGAATACGAGGAATTCATGATAGAATATGCAAAATCGAGTGTAAAGTCCACAAAATCGAGTAAAAACTCTAAAACTCCAGGCGCTACTAATGATAAGATAGAAGGATATGATAAGATCGAAGGAGAATCAATCGGTACAGTATAATAGAAACAGTTGATTGCATGCATAGTGTAATTCCGAACTGAATAGAAATTACAAATGAAAACTCTAAAAGGTTGGTGTCAGGCCCGAGCGAGCTGTTAAGAGGGACTTTAAGATCTACGACGGCAACCTAGGACGGCGACGTCGTTCAAACAAAAGAATCTTCATGCGAAACAAACTGAAGAATGAATAATTTTTATTCCCAAGAGTAATCTCAACGCCTTCCTCGTTCTGTTTACAACGCCACTGAGAACATTTTCACGTCTTTAGGACGACGGTAACTCGCGTAGACATGAGAACAGTTGCTTAAGACTGACTTAAACACAGATACTACAATCGTTTTAGAAATAGTGAAGCGTTTTGTAGATCATAAAACAAGCTTTGAGTGTCAAATACGCAGTCAATCCAGCGTGGTTTCATTCAAATGCTAAAATTTATATTGCTTTCACTGCCGTCGCCGTTCTAGGTTGCCAGGGGGTTCGGGAGGCATGCCCCCCGTGAAAATTTTGAAATACAGAGTCTCTGAAATGCTATTTCTTGCGTTTTGAGACGATATATTAAAGAATTCTGAAGATTATGAAACTTCATTTTAAACAGTATAATTATTTTAAGACAACATAATTATTTCAAATATTTGAATACATCCAGTGTTTTTATTTCATGGTATTTTTCTTATTAGCTAAGACACTGTAAGCTAACAGTCCAGTAACCATCGTGATGTTTTAGGTAAAACATCGTAAACCATCGTGATAGTTTAGGTAAGCAACGAGACCATGATGGGAGTGACAAGCAACGAGTGAAGCAATTAATAAACAAAACCAAAAGGATGTACAGTATCAAAATTTGTCGAACTTGTTAAAGATAAAGTCGTCAGGCTCAGCTCTGAATTTTTTTCTCTGTTCCTTATCATACTATTTCTGAGCAAATTTCAGGGGGGGGCATGGCCCCACCTCAAATACGGGCCTGGGTGTACTGGCAAAACAATGAGTAGGAGCTGGTCTAACGTTTCGAATGAAGAGCCTTCGTCATCTTTGATGTTCACTAACAAAGGGCCTTCGCTCGAAACGTTGACCTCCTACACTAAAATAACAAATTAAAAACGCACGCGCTGATTGGCTGAAAGCCATGTTTCTAAAACTCGATGGAAAACATGGATTTTTCCCGCCATTTTTATAAAATGGACTGTAAGACGAACCTTTGCTCACAAACAGCTAAAATGTTGATAAATATGTTCTGTGACAGCCAACAAGAAGAAAAACGAGAAGATTGTATGATTTTCTTCACAGTTAAAGAGCATTTATGTTCATTTGAGCAGCCGACGACGCTGTCTAGCGTGAGTAAGGAGAACGTATACTTTCATCATTTTAATAAAAAAGTCTAATACTTGTTTCCTGAGCGTTATTTTATAAAAACATCTTTCAAGATATATTACATTTCTTCTTGGTAGAACCCAAATATTACGAATATGTAAAATTCCCAAACCCCGGATAGCCACTTTAAAGGCCTTTCATTTAAAAGTAATTTTTTTTCATCTTTGTTTGTAGTGATACACGTTTTCTCCAACCTAAAATCTCACGACGCTACTTCATTTATTGAAAACAAGACAAATGGAACAATTAAGATACAACTCAATTTCAGAAAGGGTACTGATGTCATAGTTCTGCATTGTATATACAAGAATATATCGATATTACAACTTGACAGGTATCTATACTGGTAGTATAGAGGTATTTTTCAGAATGTGCCAAATATTATAAATATATAGACAGCTCAAACATGAAACTGATAATAATAATAATAATAATGGAAACTTTATTGAAATTCTTTATATATATACAATTATAAATCTCACTAATTTAGGTAATTTATAATTGACTACTTGAACCTATTTATTGTTTACAAACTATATATAGAAAAAGAAAAAAAAGTTAATTGAAAATGTATCTTTAAATGTTCAGTAATTCCGGATTTGTCCAGTCCTTATTTCTACAACAAAATATATAATATGTTGTTCTAATGGCGATAATAATAATAATAATAATAATAATAATAATAATAATAATAATAATAACAACAACAGGATGTGAGATCTTGGCAGGAACTGAGTATCTCCGTAGACACAACAATGCCTTGATGGTGCTGGCGGTTAGATGGGCTGTTGAGAGAGGTCTCCTCCCTGACAACACGGTATGGTATACAGTTAGATGGGAGAAAGGCCAAGTGCTGAAGGGGAATGGGTACAAGTTGTGCTGGGACTTTGACTATAGGATGAGAAAGACCAGTTCTGCGCGCAGACCAGACTTGACACTGGAGGATGAGAAAGAGAGGAAGATTTGGATAGTGGATATGTCATGCCCTCAAGAACAGAACATCGAAGAAGCGACACGAACGAAGTTACAGAAGTACCAGCAGTTGGTGTTTGAAATCAGAGAAAGGAGAAGCGGGTATAGAGTGGAAGTGGTCCCAGTAATAATCGGATGCCTGGGAGGTGGTATTGAGAAGGCAACAACAGCAGTGAAAAAGATTATTGGAGATGAGGAAAGTGTGATTGGAATAATGAGCACAATGCAGAGGACGGTGCTCTTTGAAGGGGAAACAATAATAAGGAAGGTGCTTGGCGGGGTGGTACAGACAGAGTAGTGGGACACAACGGGATCATGTGCAACTCGGTTACCGCCCAGCAAGAGTTGGTGGGTGGATGCAAGGGCCAGAGTGTGTTGAGCTGGCTAATTAATTAACAATAATAATAATAATAATAATGGCAACTTTATTAAATGACTTTTTAGATAATATACCTACAACTGTAAATCTCGCTTATTTAAAGTAACTTACAATCGGCTACTTGAATCAACACTAACAATATATAACTAATAACTATATATAACAACATAAAACAAAAATAGCACAATAATTAATAATAATAATGGAAACTTTATTAAATTTAAATTTAGATTTTACATATACAATTGTAAATCTCGCTTTTTCAGGTAATTTACAATCGGCTACTTGAATCGATAATATCAATACATAACTATATAAAAAACACATAACAGTATACAGCACAACATTAAAATGTAAGTAAGTCGGGATTTGTCCATTCCTTGTTTCGGCAGCAGAATATGTAATATGTGGTTCTGATTGCAATCGTCGTCATTCTTTTTACGCAATATTTTTGGTGAAGTTTGTCAAAACCAAGATCGTTGAGCATTTTTATGAATGTAGAGCATTCTTTCGCAAAGACACCAAGAGAGCTCATTGATAAATTAACAAATTTTACAGATCTAAATGATTTACTTTGCTCCTCAATTAATTCTAAATATTTATCTTTTTTACGTTCAACATTTTTTTGGAGATTTGATTCGAAACCAGCAGTTAGTTCAACAATATAGAGACATTCATTTGTAGTCGTCAAAAGTAGATCTGGACGGTATGTGTCGCCGGTTATTATTGATGGACTTTTGTATCCAGGAAGATCAACATAGAGATTTGAACCGTTGACCGTCAGTAAGTTCGTCGCAAGAAAGTTTAAGATCGAGTCATGTCTCCATGTAAATCTTTCCAGATATGATTGACAACCTGCTACAACGTGTAAAAGTGTTTCTGGGGCTAGACAAAGGGAACAATCTGAAGTTGATGATATACCCCATCTTGCAAGGTTTTGGCGTGTGTGGGAAGCGAGTTATTCATATAGCGTATAGTGAAGTTAAAAATGTTCTTCGGTAGATTAGATTGAGACGCACACCATAACTTCGTAAGCTGGGAGAGGGAGAACTTTGTGATATTAGAGAAGAAAGAGCCTTGACAGGTTAAATGATTTTGAAGTCTATTCTCTTGTTCAGAACGAAAGTCCTTAAGAACTTGCTTGGTTGAGTTATAGACGTCATACTGGATATTTCTGCTGTTACTAGTCGACTTCCAGAGTTCATTGATCGCTTGGTTTGGAGATGTTTTTAGAGCTATTCGGAGAACTGTTTGGCATTGGGTGAATTTCACAGATGGAGGACAAATACTAAGGCCAAATTTGTTTCGGGTTAGGTAAACAGTACTTAGTGTTCCTGATATTGGTATTTCAAGCCATTTACGAATATAACTGTTCACTATAGAGTCAACATTTTCTGAGATCCAAGTTTTAGATATAGTAGAAACGGTGAAATGCCAGGATATTTTGGATAAGACATAGCGAGTATAAAGAAGGATTTTATTTTTTGGATGTAGTGGAATAATAATAATAATAATAATAATAATAACTGCAGAGTAATACCGGTCGCAGGATATGCAATGAATATTTGCCAGTTCATCAAAAAGGAACTATATGATCTTGACATGCATGATGGTGAAGGAGATCTTACTCCTTAATTAAGTATTCTACCTAATGGCCCTCATAATTATATACAATTGAAATATAAGAAGAAATTTAATAACTTTAGCATTGACATATTACTACATGCTTGCGTAATGTACAGCAGGATTTATTAATTTGTTCAACGTTGAAGTTTAATTAATTGGATGAAAAATTCTTTTAGTTTAATTTTAAATGAGTCTACAGTGTAGTTCTCGATGAATTTCAAGTTGAAAAGCAATTGTATCGCTGCAACATATTTTAAAAGAATTTCCTCTTTTTAGGAACTCTACACATCAGATAGATTCCGATATTCACTCGATCAAGTTGTTCTATAACGAAACTGATATTCGCAACTTTTCACGGCGGGATGCTGTGGTATTGCGTTTTAAAAACAAGGTAAAAATTGCCCAGATTAATGTGTCGTCCTACGATTTCAATGGTACAGTGCTGGTGATGTTGCAGGTGTTGGTTTTTTGGTACTGTGGGGGTGATGATACACAGATATCATATCCAGCGAGTCAGGAATAGGATTTTAAAAATTTTGAGTGGTAATGACTGACTGCAAAGTCTGGGAAAACGTTGTACCTCCATTTCGACCAAGGCCGCAAGATGATGACGATGATGGTGATGACGGTGATGACGATGATGATGACGATGATGACGACGATGATGACGACGATGATGACGACGACGACGACAATAATGAGGATGAGGATGATGACGATGACGATGACGACGGCGACGATGACGATGTTGGGATGGTAATGTGTTGTTAGTAATGGTTGTGTTAGTGATGTTTTTGGTGAAGGTGATGATGGTTATAATAATGATCTCCACGCGAGTGAAGGTGATAAATGGCAGGGATCCATTTCTCACGAAAAGTTTGTATAAAATTGTATTATAAATTTTAAATTTATAGTTATAATTATAATTTATATTTTATAATTATAATTTATATTTATAATTTTTATAAATTTATATATAAATTTTAATTTTTTTGTATAAAGTTCGTATAAATTTTGTGTGAAATGGTACGGACCTAACTCCCTATAAGGAAGTAAAAAGTCGTTTTGGGTGACCCGTTTGAATTGGATAATATTTGAAATTTTCGACCATGATGGACAAAGCGAAGCTGTCAATGGCGATATGGGTTTTGACGAACTACATAAGCAGGTTTTTACGAAGTGTATACAATAGGAACAGATGCGTAATATAATAGGAACAGATATTGTATTTAGACTCGATAATTCCAAATCTGTTTTCAGAATTAAAACGGTTAAATATTGACCGAGATTACGTTCAAAATTATATACGACGAAGCGGACGCCTGATTGCCATAAAGTACATAAACAGGTTTTTACGAAAGGTATACACGTTCTCGTAATATAATAGACACGTATGTTATGTATTTAGACTCGTTAATCCCAAATAGATTTTCAGAATGAAATCTGCGACAAATTGCAAAAGTGCGACAAATTGCAAAGGTGCGACAAATTGTGCTCGTAAAATCCTAAAAAGTTGCTAAAAAGTTGCCAAAAATCAAAAAAGTTGCTAGCTAAATTTCGAAAGTTGCTCATACTTGCCACCTAAATTTCACGATATTTTCACACATACGTTAAAAGCTTTATATTTCGTTCTTCTTAATGACTGCTAATATTGGTTAAGATAAATTGCTTGAAATTTGAACAAAACTATAAAAAGTTGCCACTGCATTTTAAAAAGTCGCTCGCAAATATGGGCGTATTTTTACAAAACTTTTAACTAATAACGCAACAAAACTTCTAATGGCATCTAACTACAGGCATCGAATAGCTTGAACATTACATCAGAAGTCCAGTGTCTCAAGTGCCATTTCTCGGGATGAGATCGGAGGCCCTCGGATAGTCGGTAGAATGAAGACGTCATTTTGTTTTTATGTGAGAACACAGGTGACCCTACAAAGTAACATCAAGAGACAGCCTGTGATCCTGACAGGTAATTTGATCAAAACTTGATAAACCTCACGAAAATTTAAAAATATCATAGAAAACGTTATTTTCTACGAATTTCTGATTGATTATGTCAATTTATCCTGTAATTTGGTTGAGGTTGCTAGAACTGAGAAAGGTGCTCCAAACGCCAAAAGTTGCTCAAAAGTTGCCGAGCACAATCGGGACATGCCTATTGGTGATGTTGTTGGTATAATGGTGGTGATCATGATTATGATGTTGGTTTGATGACGATTGTTATGGTAATAATGATGACAGCGAAGGTGGTAGTGATTGCCTGCCATTTTCTTAAAAATTAACATATATTTAAATTCCTTACTTTCAGGGCGCAAACCGCATTAACCCCTTGTGTTTGTATTTGCACCCTACTAAACTGGAATGGTTGAGTGATGGCCTGTCAAGTCAGGGAAATTCTGAGTTCACTGATTGTTACTCAAACCACTTGACACATTTTGGCGTATTTCGCGGGCTCGAGGTTAGTTTCATATGGCCTTAATTGAATAAAAAATTAAATTCTTACTATTATGTTGTTAGATAAATTATCCTTGTATATTCGTTATTAACAATCAACTTAATTTCTTAATCTCATTTATTAATCTGTCTGTCTGTCTGTCTGTCTGTCTGTCTGTCTGTCTGTCTGTCTGTCTGTCTGTCTTGATCTTGAGAAAAAGCGTGTCTATGTAAATAAAATAATTCGTTCGTTCTCCAAAACAAGAAACTGGAAAGTTATCGCTCACAACAGTGTTGATGCAACAATCTTGGACAAAAGTTTTTTACGCCACATGTTTATGAGAAAAATCCTCCCCCCCCGTTCAATGTTGATTTATTGTGTCGAAATCCCAGCTGGAAGGTTTGTCTGCTGTTTAGAACAACATTGATCTAGGGGGGGGGGGGGGAGGCGGGGGAGGCAGTCAAAACACAAGGAAGTTTCTTACTGAACATAAAAAACATTAAATCGGCGATTGCGATAATGTTGATGGTGTTGTCTCAACCGGTTTTGTCCAAGATTGAAGTTGTTTAAATGGTCGAAAACTGCGTCTCAATTTACATGGCACGATCAACCTTGCTAACGATTTTAAAAACTATCATCAATGTTGACCATTTAATATTTCACAGGTTAATGGAAGATTAAAACCAAATTTAAAAAAAGTACCGAAGGTCCGTAGAAATATTGTAAGTCTCCCCTTGCTTATTGAATTTCGCATCTGGTGAGCTAATCAAGATATTGACGTAATTGCTTTTAATGAAACTCGACTTGATAGTAATATACAAGATAACCAAGTTGAATTATAAAACTATGACATAATTAGAAAAGGCCGGAATCAAAATGGTGCCTGGAGGTGTATGTATTTAATACAATCTATCATAAAAAAGGAATATTAATTTAACTATAAACCAAACAGTAAATATTTTGCTATTATAGCTGCTTACAGACCATCTAATTACAATCTTGATGAGTTCTTTAACAATATTTCAAACATTATTAAGACCTTAGATCGTGAATTCAAAATCATTAGGTTTGTTAATTGATGAAAGATAACATAACTGGTATGGGTTATGAATTAGCAAAATCCTAATTTACATTAGGTTTGTCTCATGAGAAGTACGGCGAATGAAACTGGCCTAAGAGACCATTTTGAAACCTCTGCCATTACTAATACTTACGCAATAAGACAAAGGGAAATAGCACTCGTCTATATATATCTGACTAATCATTTCTTTCTCTTTAATGTAAATAAATCTGTCTGTCTGTCTGTCTGTCTGTCTAATTCTGTCATTCATTCATTCATTTTTCTTAGTTCTTTTTATCATATTCTTGCCATTTTTTCGACGACCTAATTTTTTCTAGGAAGTAGCAGATGCAAAAGCACTGCAAGTGATCTATTACATTGGTTGCGTACTCTCGTTGACTGGCGTCTTGATCATGTGTATTCTTTACTGCGCTTTTCAGTATGTAACATCTTTTGTTTTGATGAATGTAGTATACGCTAGCTCGTACAACTGATTAACAACTGAGGAAAATCGCTGAGTTAATATAATTTTTCATATTGTGTTAATCTATTGTTTATTACTTATTATATGTAATGTTTAATAAGCAAGCACCAGGGGGTTGTGGGTTATAATTGGGGTTAGGGTTAGGTTAGGGGTTAGGGTTAGAAATAATCAAATACAAAACAGGAATTAAGTTGTTCAACGAACTTCATCAAACCTTAGATCTTTCCTGTCTGGCCCAGTCAAAATCGGTCGTAATATACAAGACTGATGAAGTCGTAAATCGAAAAACACGGCACACGGTAATGCAAGATTAAAAATTGAAAATTAAAGATTAAAAATCGACAAGCGCCAGGCATATGAGATCCACTCACACGCCAAGTTTGATTTGATTTCATAAAAAACTCTGTGATTGGTGGCATTTTGAATTTTCATGATGCTATATGATGGGCTTTTCTAGGTCATCACCTACCTATACTATCAAGTTTTGTGATTGGTTGATTAAAACAATAAAACAATAGAATCAACCACAAAGAAACCAATGTCCTAACCTAACAACTTTTGTTCCATATAGCCAATCACAAAACCTGTTCATTTTAGGTACGTATTTACTGGCTTTTCTAGAAAAATGAAGTTTTTCAACCTGATTTATGTTAATTAATGCTAATTTATATTAACTTGTCTTGTTCGGGAAATTTAAAAGCACTAGTAAAACCCGGTTTATTGGGCTTCTGAAAACGTTTATAGCTTTCGCAACAGTTATGGCTATTTCCAGAGATATCAATAGAACAAAGAGGTGGTTCTATTTTGGATGTTTTTTCAGCCGGACAGGAAAGAGTTAAGCCAATTTGTCAATTTGCTCAATTCTTCTATTGCTACCATGACAGTAATCTGCCGTGGCTTAGAAAATATAACCAGGAACCGTTGTTTTGAGATTTTTATCTACGTGCACTTGTTTTGTTTTTGCAGTAAAGATATCCACGTCTTTTCCAGCGATCGCTATTTGATTAACCTTAATTTACTGATTGCTATTGGTATGACACAAATTCTGTTTTTGGTTGGAATTGCAGCAGTTAAGAACAAGGTATTCAACCATGTTATCTTCTTTATTCTTATCTTCTTTATTCATATTTCGAGTTTTTAAATTTCATTTTCCCTTGAAATGAAAACATTGAGTCCTTGTAACTCAATGGTATAACACGTCTCACCGGCAATCAGAAGGTAATACTAACAATTTACTTTGGAACGATCATATCAACGACGTTATACTTACATATAAAGAAGTCCAACAAACGCTTCTCAACATGAGATACCCTATGTTAATGTAATGGATCTGTCATTATCCCTAAGTTAATTGTACGTAACCTTGGCGTGACCGTGGATTCACATCTTCGGATGACAACTCATATTAACAATATTTGCAAATCGGCCTTCTATGCCATTGGGAAGATTGGAAAAATCCGAAAACACCTTGATCAAGAAAACTGTGAAAGATTAATCCATGCTTTTATAACATCGAAACTAGACTCCTGTAACAGCATTTTAGTTGGACTTCCTGATAAAGAAATAGACAAACTTCAACGTGTCCAAAACGCTGCTGCGAGGCTTCTCACAGGTGTTAAAAAGATCGACCATATAACCCCTATACTTTATCACCTACATTGGTTACCTGTGAGAGCAAGAATAGACTTTAAAATTATATTACTCACTTACAAAGCACTTCACCATCAGGCACCAGACTACATCGAGGAGCTTATATCGTTATACAATCCTGGTCGTTCTCTGAGATCATCAAGTCAAAGTTTGCTGGTTGTTCCCAAATCAAATACGAAGAACTATGGTGATAGATCGTTCGGAGTTGTCGCTGCCAAACTCTGGAACTCTCTTCCTACAGTCATTAAAACTTTAGATTCTATTGACGTTTTTAAATCTACTCTTAAAACTTATTTATTTACTAACTATTTTTAGCCATTAGATTGTTTTTATATACTTTATTCATTGTAAATTAGATTCACCTTGTAAAGCATCGAGACATTGTGTGATGCTTAAATGTATTATTATTATTATTATTATATTTCATAGTTTTGCTACAACATGCAAGCGTACCAACAAAAGACATCATCATGTTCTAATGCACCTGCATTAGACCAGTGCTTGAGTATTGTGCACATGTGTTCCACCATTCTCTTCCAAACTACCTAAGTGACGATCTGGAAAGAGTTCAAAAACGTGTTCTTTCAATTTTATCTCCAGGAGAGTCGTACCAGCAAAATCTGGAGAAATTCCAATTATCGACGTTATTAAATCGGAGGCATGACTTGTGTGACAAATTATTCAAAAATATTATACGTGAACAATCACACAAATTACACCAATTACTTCCGCAAAGACACCAACCAAAGTACAATCTTAGGAAAAAGAAAACATTCAACATTCCTCGAATTAATACCAAGCGCTACCAGAAAACTTTTATTCCATTGATGTGTAGCCTTACAATTATAAATTTTAATAATAATATTATAAATTAAAATTACAAATTTTTAATAATATATTATCTTCTTTTGGTATACATTTTACATATACACATATTATTATGTAAATAGTTTCTCATTGATGATAATGCCTTAATATATATATATATATATATATATATATTATATATATATATATATATATATATATATATATATATATATATATATATATTATATATATATATATATATATATATATAATATATATATATATATATATATATATATATATATATATATATATATATATATATATATATATATATATATATATTTTTTTTTTCGCTTACCTCAAAACTGGTCTGCTACAACTTGTTTCATCTGTAAAAGAATCTTCAGGCAGTGACCTGAAGATTCTTTTACAGATGAAACAAGTTGTAGCAGACCAGTTTTGAGGTAAGCGAAAATCTATTATTTGCTCTAACTATATGTTGTTGAGCACTCTTTGCATTTCGTAGACCAAAACCTACACGTATATATATATATATATATATTTATATATATATATATATATATATATATATATATATATATATATATATATATATATATATATATATATTCAATTCATCTCTAGGGCTGCGATGTCATTATTTTTAATAAACTATCTATACAGGTTCGATTCTTGTCCAGGACGATTTAAGGTTAACGATCGTGCCAGAGTTCTTGTATTATTATTTTATAGATATTCTGTCAAGCCGTGGCTGTACTTTTACATTACTCCACATTAGCATCACTTGCTTGGATGTTGGTCGAAGGTGTTGTTTTGTACCTGAAAGTGATAAAGGTTTATGGTGGAGAGGCTGTGCGCCTTCGTTATATTTTTATCGCTGCTTGGGGTAGGTTTTGTGTGTCAATTAATTATTTTCTTCATTCTCTATTCATCCATCCACCTATTTATCCGTTTTTCCATCTATCCAAACATCCACTCACGCATTTTGTCCGTCCAACTATCCATCTAAACATCCATTTTCCGTCCGTCCGTCCGTCCGTCCTATCTATCTCGACGGCTACCTGCAATTGCTGTCTGCATGCATATACCCTACCTACGTACGTACGTACGTACGTACGTACCTACCTACCTACCTACCTGCCTACCTACCTACCTACCTACCTATCTATTTATCTATACATGCACAATGCACGCATTCCATCCCGCCTGTCTATCTATCTATACATCCGTCCGTTTCCTTTGTTTATTGCGCTTATATCGTTTATTTATTTATCCATTCGTTCATTCAGGACTCCCTTTAATCATAGTTACATGCACTGCCTCAACTTACTTCGAAGGATACACTTCGGCACGTTGGTAAGACAGCAATCTGAAATTATTTTACGCCAAAAAAAATGGAGAATACGTTTGAAAATATAACATCTTTATTTTAAGGTGCTGGTTGTCCTTTGATGGTTATTTTGTTTGGTCGGTGTTTGGGCCTGTGGCAGCTGTAATTCTGGTTGGTAGTTATTGTAATCATTAATAGTCATAATACTCATTAATAATCACCAAAATCATTTAATATATTTAGGATTTTCGATTTTATATTGATATATAATAATATAATAATAGTATAATAGTATAATATTATAAAGACACAATAGTATTTTCCTTTATGAGTTATTAATGAGTTTTAAAATGATGTTACGTTTATGTTCCCATTCCATTTGACACATGACGGTATAGAATTTTATATTTCTTTTTTTAGATAAATTTTATTATTCTTATCCTTGTGATAAAAACAGTGATCAAATCCACATCGGGACAGCGGAGCAGAAGCAGAACTTTGTAAGCAACACTTTTTAGAACATCTCACTTTAATATCGTAACCTTATAGCTCGGCCATCTCATTCCATGTTGTTCAATAGTTAAAGCATCTCACTTATCGTAACCTTCGCTCTACCATCTGAATCATGTAACTCAATGGTTAAAACGTCTTATGCTCTTATCGTAACCTTCCCTCTATATCATCTAAGTCCATGTAGCTCAATAGTTAAAACATCTCACTTATCGTAACCTTCGCTCTACCATGCATCTGAATCATGTAGCTCAATGGTTAAAACGTCTTATGCTCTTATCGTAACCTTCCCTCTATATCATCTAAGTCCATGTAGCTCAATAGTTGAAACATCTCACTTATCGTAACCTTCGCTCTACCATCTAAGTCCATGTAGCTCCATGCATGGTTAGAACATCTCACTTATCGTAACTTGAGACTGTGTAGCCAATAATAAATGGGCAATATCTCGCGTAATATGAACGATAATTAGATGTGTGAAGTTGATCGTCCAGGTTGTGTAGTCTTTAGAAAGACTATTGTTGGTGACTTCTCAAGACTACAACAACCTGGACGATCAACTTCACACATCGGTTCAAACTATTTACTTTATGAACGATAATGCTCGTAATTTAACACAGTGTATACGAATTAATAGTTCTATACAAACTTTTAAAAAGTTTCAAAACAAAATACATGCATTTATCAACTGTTTATATATTAAAGATACAAAAATGAACAACCGGTATTATTGTGGTACTATAGTGCCAGTCCTTTAAGACAGACACGAATGAGACTACGTCTATTTTGAGATATAGTAAAATATCAGTCTCAAGAACTATTTTATTTCTTTCAGTGCCTCTATCCGTGCTGTTCTTGTCCTGTTTCCAATACTGGGACTGTCATGGGTATTTGGTCTTTTCGCACTCAGCGATGATTCTATCATTTGGCAGTATTTATTCATTATCTTCAACGGCACCCAGGTATCAAAGCGAACAAAAAACAAAAGACTATTGTTCACTTCACACCCTTATTGAAGCTCCTAGGGATTTCGGGCATGGAAAAAGACAAAAACGTGATCTGTGCGTCTGTGCCTCTAATAGATCACGGATAGCAACCAATGAGAATGCGCATATAGCAAACATATTATTGTATAATGACAAATGGAATGCTCTAAACAGTTTGTATATGACCGAAATAGTGTGAGCGAAGCGGTCAATGGAGATTTGTGATCTGACATTCTGACGAACTACATAAGCAGGTTGTTACTAAGGGTATACACGTTTGCGTAATATAATAGACACGTATATTTTATGTATTTAGACTCGGCAATTCCAAATCTGTTTTCAGAATTGAAAACGGTTAAATATTGGGCGAGATATTTTTCAAAATCTACAACAAAACGGCCTTTAACAAATATACGGCGTGCGAGGTCTGGGGACCAGTTACGGGAAATCCTGCAGGGAGAAACGATACGTATTTCTAGTTATATAACATGTACCAGGGTATGAAATCGTGGCCCGATTAAACGATTAAATTGTGTAAACGGTAGTTTTATTCAATTTAGGGTTTTCTGATATTCGTTATATATGGTGTTGGAAAGAGGGAGGTAAGGACGAAGTGCAAAAGCCATATTTTTTTCTGCCCACAATTATACATATTTATTCTAATATACTAAACCTCATTTCATGATATAAAAGTCGTGGGCTGCGTAGGCGGTGTTAATTATATACTGTACAATTAAAAAATACTAAAGGTTAATGTACTGTCGATACAGAGTAAAAGTGAAATGTGACTCCATTTCACTAACTCCATTTTACTTTCCACTCCATTCTACTGCACTCCACTTCTTTATTCCACTGCACTCTACTCTACTCTACTCTACTCTACTCTACTCTACTCTACTCTACTCTACTCTGCTCTGCTCTGCTCTGCTCTGCTCTGCTCTGCTCTGCTCTGCTCTGCTCTATTCAATATTTACTGGGTTTTTTCATAGGTTCGGAGTGCCTTTAAAAAACTATTCTGCGCAAAAACATTGCCAGTTAACACTACATCACAAGTAAGTTAGTTAATTTAAATAATATTTACCTTATTTTTGAGTATTATGAGCTATGATGATTACATCACCTCTTAGAAATTTCTCGCTAATAATCTAATTGTGAAATAAACGCGATGTTGTCGGAAAACATTTATATTAATAACAAGCTATTTTCCTTTTTGATAGGCGAGCATCCAAGAAATCACTATGTAAAACTGCCAATAATAATATTAATAATAATAATAATAATGATAATGATAATGATAATGATAATGATAATGATAATGATAATAATAATAATAAGTCCCCTAAGATGGGAACTGAAGAAGCAATTCCCAAGCTACCAAGTAACCCATCACAACATCATTACGGATGTTCTCGGAGGTTTTTCGAAGGAGGTTAACCAAACAGTAAAAAAACTAGTCGGAGATAGAAGCGAAGAAACATTAAGACGGATGCAGAAGTCTGTGATCAGCAGTAGCTTGAACATTGCACTCTCATTTAAGATTTTAGTTGACTAACAGTTAGATCGTTTTTATAATCGAAAAGTATAAATATTTGATTGTACTGACTTATTTTAAATTGTTATAGTTGCCTAGAGCATTTTTTTGTTTTTTTGTTTTTTACTTTTAGAGTTTGTAAGATAGATTTTTACGCAATAGTATACGTTCGCGCCTAACTGTGGCTTTTAATTTTACTGAGCATTCAGAAGTTGTACACTGCCATAATAATAATAATAATAATAATAATACGGTAAGTGATCCGTTAAAAAATCAATACGTTTCTTTGTTGTGTTTACAGTTTACGCTGTACCTGCCTAATCCGGAGTGGTTTGCCGTAGCGTAGTCACTACGCCAAGCACTCCGGATGTAAATCACTACCGCTACGGCAAATTTAACGTAGCGTATAGTTTAGCGGGAAACAATGGCGCCAGGTTATTTCGGTTGTTTATCGGCAGCAATTTTAATAATTGTTGCTGGTTTATATGGTTATATGCAAGCATTAAACCTCTCTGCAATCGCGAGTGCGGAAAGCTTCCGGCGAAAAAGGAAACGGCTTGTAAACATGCTGTTTTTAAACGTTTCCGGCAGCCATATTAGACAAACGTAATTTTTGTTGCCAATGTCCTTTAATTAAAACAAACTGTAACAGATGTTCTTTATGACCAGAAAACATTCCAAAAAGCTTTCAACACTTGTCAACACTCGGACTGACGAATGAAAATGGCGACTACAATTTTCTAAACACCGCTACAAGCTCGCCCTGCTGCAAGTTATTGTGGAAAAGGGACTCCACATCCTTTTCACGATACTTTTTTGGGAGAGCCCACAATACAGTTACATATAGAGGTCAGTGAGGAGAGCCTGCAGTCTAGTTATATATAGAGGTCAGTGAGGGCAATGTATTTGTTCTTTAGGACAATGTATATTTACTCTTTCTAAAATGAAATACTAACACTAACCCTAAACTAACCCTAATATACTAACCCTAATACTAACCCTAATATACTAACCCTAACACTACACTTATGACTTGCCCTAATATGAACTTAAAATATTGACGGCCATCTTGAAACCTACAAGGGTAATATGTTTGCTCCTCGACAACACAACGTATTTTATATATTAGAGCAATGTATTATATCAGTGCAATGCATTTGCTCTTCCCTATTTCGAATACGTATACTATAAGTCCCTCTGCTAAAAATGGGAAATCAAACTAGCCAATAGATTTATATATTCTAATTAAATTTGTACTTTGCTAATGGTTGTATAGTGATTGGTTGTATGTTTTACAATGGGGTGAAGTGGAGAGGGTGAGGTGTTTATGGTCGATTATGTGAAGTGTGTGATGTGTGCATTGTATGTGTTGTGTGCTTAGATTTACATAAAAGGCTCTGGTGTGATAAAATAGTCGTAGGTATATAGGTTGAATGTGTTGTAAATTACTATAGATTATTATGTATATAAATAAACAAGATTGGTGTGTATGATCACTCAAAACGTATATTATATTATATGTGTGTAAATAAGTGTATAATGTTGTCCTTGGTGTTATCCAATTAGCTCCGATCAGTTCAAATTCAAGATGACTTTTATCCCAGCCATGATTTCATCTTTTCTGTATTATTAGTATATATAAGTATATCCTAGATCATTATTGATGTAAATATTTATAAATAGTCTTAAATTGTTTTAACAATTGCGACTTTATATTTTATAATCTTACATTCAGCCGAATATGGCTGTTATTTGTAAAGTAAATGGTTTGAACCTAGGAGTATCATTAGATGTGTGAAGTTGATCGTCCAGGTTGTTGTAGTCTTGAGAAAGACTATTGTTGGTGACTGATAATATAGTCTTTCTCAAGACTACAACAACCTGGACGATCAACTTCACACATCTTAGGTAGAGAGTTTCACGTGAAAGTGATGACATTTAGCTGTTTCCCCGCCTAGCTTTGACAGGGCAATAATATGTTGTTGACCTTTAATAATGAAAAAATCACGTGAAATACCACGTGAAAATGCGACCTTTTTACTTTTTATTGGACTTAACAATTTGAACTGTATGAACTCTCCTTTCGCATTAATTGTATTTAATTTAATGTTTGAAGAATAAAATATTTCATGTTCATATTTTTGTTTTTTCTTTGACACTTGGTATGATAATAAAGCACTTAATTACTGGGACCTCGACTTCGCCTCGGGAAACATCAAGCCTCTCAGGAAAACAAGACTAACTATTTCCCTCGAGAGCAGAATTAAGTATAATATTCCACATGGGCGAAGTTGATTGGATGAAAAACAAATGCCTTTTGTTGAGTTAATTATTTGGAATGCGTAAAACTGACGTTTGAAACAATAGAATAATATGTAAAGTTGTGTGTGGTTGGAATTCAAGAAGTAAATTTGAATTGTAAAGTGTTTGCTTCGTTTAGCTGATTACACATGATGCACTAGAACTTGTCAGAAAGCGCTTTTTTGAGTTCAATTGTGCATGATAAGACGTGAGTTAGGACGAAGCAAAACTATCAAAAATATGTTTGGTGGTTTGCTAAGTCCAAGAAGGAAATGCAGGAGCTTTTATATGTTGAGGAAAAGCTGTTTTACTACGACAACGAGCAGTTTAACGAAGCAGAAGTGATTGACAATGTGCGGTGTAATTTAAAAGACGCCAGACAATATGTTGAAAAGACTTTGTTTGGAACAAACGTATACAACAATAAGAAAGTAAGTAAGAAATGTTCGTCTAATAAAGTAAAGATTGTTGAAGTCATGTTCTTCGTGTTATATCTCAGTTTTATCAAATAGTGCACAAATCGCCATTAGAAGTTTAGGCGGGGTATATTAGACGGGAATATCATAGGGGAATACCGGTATTCCGCTGAATAATTAGCCCACCAATACACGAAACCGTAGTGTCGCGACTGCGCATAAATATGCACGTTCTGAGTCGGATACGTTCTGAGTCGGGTTTATTGTACAAAATATAGCTTATTTACATAGCATGTCTGCCGAGATTTTTAGTAGCGAAATACTGACGTTTCGAGCGGAGCCCTTCATCAGATCTAAGATGGGTGATTAAGCCGTAGCCTTTAGGCCCAACTCAGAACGTGTCATATTTATGCGCAGTCTAAACTACAATTTTGTGTATACCGTACTATATGTACATATTAAAATCGCAAGAAATCTCTGTGAATGAGATTGGAACGATATGGTAAGGCAGGGCCCTCGGCTCATGCATGAATTGTCAATTATAAATTCAACGGGTAATATCTGACACAATGATAGATGAGTAGTACAAAGGTTAATTCTGGACTTAATATTCTTAGGAAATTAAGGGAAATTGTTGATCATAATACACTAATAATGGTATTCAAATCTACTGTCCAACCATATTTTGATTATTGTTACATTATTAAGTTTATTAGTAAATCACGGCCTATTGCAAGAACACTATTTTATTTTGTAATATTGTTGGTGAAAAGACCGTGTTGAAATAAAGACTATAATAATAATAATACACCGAAAAAAACAAAAACCCGAAAGAGCCATTATGCGGCGTACGTGCTGGCCGTCTTGAAATTTTGCTCAAGCTTATATTTAATTGGTTCAATTCATTGTCTATGTATCCTGGCTTCTTTTCAATTATCTTTGATCGTCAAAAGTCCAAATTCTTCCACCTGTTTCAATGGTTGCCCTGAGTTATAATCATCTGTCATCTAACGACAGGTTGTCTAAATAAGAGATCTTGTGGCTGTAATGATAAACTGAGTTTCAATTGTGTAAACTGAGCTGAAACACAATAGATAATGTCTATAGATATGCCGATATAGATATGGTAGATATCCATGGATAATTCAAAATAAGCAGAACAGGAAGCAGCATGGGGTATCTTCTAGTATTCCTATTAGAGTTGCTACTGGTTTGTGGTGTAATATTATTAACGACGACTAGCGGGAATCCAGCTGTACGACTTAATTCGGATAAGGTTAATGTAACATCGAAGAGAACAGGTAAGAGTAAGAAAAATCATTCGCTTGAGGTGCGCCTAAAAGACCCCTGTAGCGTAGTTGCCATCAAGTCGATACGGTTCTATATAGACTCCTGAAGCTTAATTGCCTCGCAAGAATTCTACTATTATGTAAACAAAAGACGAATCAATAAATATAAAAACGAAACAACAAACAAACCATAATAACCTATAATAATAATAGCAACTTATAATAATAATAATAACATATAGTAGTAAGGGCTATATGAATATTCCCATGTAAACGCGAGGTGAAATCCATCCCTTTTACTATACCATTGACTTATTTTCAATTCCAACTAACAATTCTATCTTTACGATTCATTCGCTTTATTTATTTAACGTTATGATTTAAGCACGGTAGATTATCAACCGTAGTTCGATAATGTAAAACGAAATAAAAAGGCTGCTTTTTATAAGCAAACAAGCACTTTGAAATTATTTAGAAAATCAAACATCTAGCTCTAAAAATCTATATCAAGAATTAAAATATATATTTATATTAAAAACTATATTACATTCAGTTACTGTTTAATAAATTAATTATTCATCTTTGTTGTCTCAGCCACATAATTGCAACATTGGTGTTAGGTTTTGAATATAATATGAAAAATAAAAATAAGCGAACTTCGATATATCGAAATATACTTAAGATTACTTAGTAGTACATAGACGACGTTTCAGACGATGTGCCCTTCCTGCAGGTCAGATGACCAAAGAAGGACACATCGTCCGAAAATAAGTAAGAGAGCTGTCCTTAATTCCACCAGGGAGGGGGGCAGAAGGAAAAGTGCTGGGGCTACGATTTGGAAAACCTTATTTAAAACATATATTTATAACATAGGAATTGATATACGCTATGTGAGTCCAAGAAATATCCATATCGCATCCAAAGAAAAGATGTTTTGAGAACCCCTTGCCCCATAAATTATGTAATGCATGTATATATAGTTTGGATTTCAGTGGTTCGAGACTATATTAAAAGACAAGAGTTCAGGAATGCGAAAACCCGGCTTTGTTTTATATGGCAGACTAGCTACCCTCAGTTCCCAGCACTCTTGTGTTGTTGGTATGAATGAAAATTGAAAATTTAAGATGTGCTTGGGCCACGAAACTAAAACAAAATGTATAGTTGGGTCATGCATGAAACCATCCAGGGAAAATTGGTTGCATGGTCACGAAACTTTAACAAGTATTTCTTAATAAGTATTTTTCAACACATTGAAGTTTTCTTATTTCTCTTTTTCATATTATATCCAGTTCTTTTGAGAACTTAGCAGCTTTCATATTTATTCTTCTTATTGGTTTTAGGTTTTGACAACATCAGCATTTAGTTATAATAACACGTTTGCTTTGCTTATAGTTCAACAATATCACAGCGCGATGGGCCAGATCTTGGCAGCCAACAGTCATCGACGTAATAACTTAAATTACAAAAATATCAAAAGAATGAATATAACTGGACATAATGAGAGTGCAGACGAAGGAATACTCTTAGCAAACAAAGGTAAGCCAAGGAAATGGCCCTTTCTCGATATATGAGCAACCAAAATGTAAAATTATTATAACATCAACCCAAGTCAGTTTTAGGGTTAGGATTTGGGGTAGGGTTAGGGTTTATAGGGTTAGGGTTAGGATTAGCGATTATTTGAATTTCGGTTTGTTCATATATCGAGAAAGCGCCAGGAAATGATCGTAGAATAGTAAAAGACCGTTTTGTCGTACGTATATTTTGAACGTCATCTCGGCCAATATTTACTCGATTTCAGTTCTGAAAACAGATTTGGAATTACCGAGTCTAAATACATAACATACTTGTCTATTATATAATATGAGAACGTGTATACCCTTCGTAAAAACCTGTTTATGTACTTAGAAATTCAATCGGCAATTATTGCCGCGACGAGATTATCACTTTTTTATCACTTAATTTTCCTCTTTAATATTATCTCAAAGATTTTCCTCATTAATATTATCTCAAAGATTTTCCTCATTCAGTTATGCGAGCTACCATATACTATTGTATTTATCGTGATTTCTGTTTTTAGAGGAGAGAATTGCTGATGATTTATTTGAAGGTGACGTGGTTTTGGATCCATTGGATTCAGATGATCTTCAGTTGATAAAACTCAAAGAGGAAAATAAAAATGGTTTAAGTGAAAAAGCGATCAGAAGAAGACAGGCAGTTCGACAAATGAAGAGACTGTGGCATAGTAGAGTAGTGCCTTACATGATAGGGGATGATCTTGGTAAGTTACCACAAAGATATTTACCGACAATTTCATATAAGGAGCCGATCATCATTTATGACTGGGGTGGGGACCGAAGAGAAAATGGTTGGGTAACTGAAAATTCTTAAGACCTAAATGGTTGGGTAAAAAAATCATCACTTCTATGAAGGGTTGGGTAGCAAAATTTTCATGACTATTTACATAAAAATGATTAAATTCATGGCATCGTCATTAGTTCTCCTTAGTCATCATTGCACATTAGCTTTTGTTATTGTATTCCTTTCCTTATATTTTCCTTGGATTCCTGCGAAAGTCTCATGTATAGGGAAATAATAATCTGAAAGCTACAATAGGATTTGTCTGTATATCTATTTGGGTTTGTTACTAAAACTTGTATCGACGATATGCAGGGAATTGGGCTTAATATAGATTTTTCTTCTTGGGTTGGGTAAAAGATTTTCTTTACCCATAAACGGGTGGGTCGGTTAAATTTCTGATCTTAATTTGGTTGGGTAAAATGTTTTTCATCACCAAATCTATTTCTCTTACGGCCCCCACCCCGACCAACCGGGTCCCTTGCGTGACATTTCGTTATGTGTTATATATATATATATATATATGTAGTGAATGTGGGCAGTTAGTTAGAGTAACAGACGATACATCATACATAGGAGAACACTCTCCGTGTTCATTTAGCAGGTCTGCTCCTGCAGCCAAGTAAATTTCAGGAATACCAGCACGCGGATTCTGTCCTCTAACGGGAAATAAAGAAGAATATGTTAGATTATGTAAAGTTGAAATGATTTATATAAATGCTGTCTTTGTCTAGCTGGAATTCGGAATCTTATCGAACAAACCATTGTAAAATTCAATCAACAATCTTGTTTGCAATTTGCCCCACGGCGTGGAAATGAGAGAGACTACGTGATTTTTAAGAAAAATGATGGGTAAGTCGTGTTTCCTTGGTTACCTGACCTAATACTAACATTAATAACATAAAGTCAGGGCAACGGATTTGTGCTTCCTTATATTGAATACTCACAAGTCCAGATGAAAAATTCACATGTTATTTCACATGTTATTTCACATGTTATTATTTTACTTGTTATATTTCACATGCCATTTCACACGTTATTTCACATGCCATTTCACATGTTATTTCACAGTTATTTCACATGTTATTTCACATGTTATTTCACATGCTATGTCACGTGTTATTTCACATGCCATTTCACGTGTTATCTCACGTGTTATTTCCCATGTTATTTTACATGTTATTTCACATGTTATTTCACATGTTATTATTTTACTTGTTATATTTCACATGCCATTTCACATGTTATTTCACATGTTATTTCACGGCTCTCACGTGTCATTTCACATGTCATTTCACTTGCCATTTCGCATGTTATTTCACTTGCGATTTCACATGAAATTTCACGTGTTATTTCACATGCCATTTCACATGTTATTTCACGTGTTAGTTTACATGTTATCGCACGTATCATCTCACATGCTATTTCACATGTTATTTCACGTGTTATTTCACATGAAATTGCACATGCCATTTCATTTTGTGAATCGGATATTTCATATATGAAAGGATGAAGCTCACATTGATTTTTTCGAAACGAATTAATTTTTAAATTTAACTTCTGTCCTTGTAGCTCAGCAGGTAGAACATCGGACTAGTAAACCGAAGAGCGACGTGTAAAACCGAGTGTTTCGCTCAGGAATATATGTCTCATTTTTGAAATATTTTTGAAAAAATAAGTTAACATAAGTTAGTTTCTAAAATGATTAGATTTTCGGTCTCAATTTCTATGAGGTGATAGTTAATGGGCGGAGAGGCATGGGCTGGTAATCGAGCCAAAAAACTCTGGCTTCTCCCTCGTTAACTATCATCAAGCTCATATAATCTAATTGTTAAATATTATGACAATCGAAATTTCCTCAACCACTTCTATTGTCGTGATCGAGTGTGAATGCCAAACATAGATTTCAGTATACCCATATATATATTTTAAACAGGTGTTTTTCGAGAATAGGCAGAAGTTATACAACTCCAGGTTATCAAGTCATATCTATTGGACAGTTTTGCGACAGTGAGCCGATAATTATACACGAGATGCTTCATGCTGTGGGTGAGTAATAGAAAGCATGCAGGATATAGGTATAACTATAATATTAGATCGGTAATGCATTAATTCTTGCTCGTTTAGGGCAATGTATTTTCTCGTCAGGACAATGTATTTTCTCGTCAGGGCAATGTATATTTGCTCGTCAGGGCAATGTATGCTCGTCAGGCAATGTATTTGCTTGTCAGGGCAATGTATTTACTCGTATGTATTCACTCGTCAGGGCAACGTATTTGCTCGTCAGGGCAATGTATTTACTCGCATGTATTTACTCGTAAGGGTAACTGACGTATTTTCTCGTCAGGGCAATGTAAATGCTCGTCAGGGCAATGTATTTGTTGCGTTTTGTTTTGTTTTGTTTTGTTTTGTTTTGTTTTGTTTTGTTTATTTCTTCTCCAGTTTTGTTTTATATATTTCCTTTTTTTTAGGATTTTACCACGAGCAGAGTCGACCAGATAGGAATCAATATCTCGAAATCATTTGGGAGAACATTGATCCTCGTAAGACACATAGGAAATATTCATTTAAACTAAATTCAATTCCGAAAATTTAGAAAATGGCTTTTGTGTCTCTGAACTGTGATAGAAACATAAACGGAACGTCATTCATATTCCATCGGTACAGTACTATAGTAAATGGTTTGAACCTAGGAGTATCATTAGATATATGAAGTTGATCGTCCAGGTTGTTGTAGTCATGAGAAAGACTATTGTTGGTGACTGACGTTTCGACGGCCTCAGCGGCGGTCATCTTCAGAGTAAAGCGTGTTTGTCAGTTTGGCCTATATATACGTCTGGTTCATTACGTCATAGTTTGTTTGTGTCATAATTAGTGTTGCGTTAAGCGTGGATGTATTGTTTGTCAGTATAGGTCTATTGTTCGTTGGTGTGTGCGAAGAAGTCATTTGTATGGTGTTGGTAATTGTTGTGATCTGTTAAGTGGTTTATGTTCCAAGTTGGTATACCAAGTTGGTATACCAACTTTCTAATGTAAGTCGCTGTTTGTAGTTTGTGTTAAACGCGATACATTCAGCCGAGTCCCAGTCAATATCGTGTTTTGTTTGTACGTTTGTACAGTACTATCATAATACAGAGACTTGCAAGTACTTCTCTATTTGTTAAAATCAGGCATGCATCTAGTCAATCCGCGTAGTATCCTTGATATTTTGTAAATAAGTTTTGTGTTTTTCTAGAATACCAAGACCAGTTTTTAAGATATAGCCATGGTGAGATTGATAAGTTTGGTATTAGTTATAACTACAAAAGTATCATGCACTATCCAAGGACAGCGTTTAGCCAAAATACCGAACGTAACTCAATGCAGGCAATTGGGAATCCAACTATGGAACTTGGAAATACACAAATGAGTTCTGAGGATGTTTTAGAATTAAATACTTTATATGACTGCAAAAGTAAGTACCTACCTACCTACCTTCCTACCTACCTACTTAACTACTTACCTAACTACTTACCTAACTAACTGACAGACAGACAGACAGACACACACACACACACACACACAGACACACAGACAGACAGACAGACAGACAGACAGACACGGATATAGGCAAATACACGCCGACGGGTAGTTAAATATTAATTGTAGTTAAGATTTTTACACAACCGACCCCAAGGCTTTTCTCACGAGTTTTGTTTTCATGTCTAGATCATTTAAGAATATAACCCTTTCTTAGTCGACCGAATTTGTCTCAATTTGACAGCGAATACGTACAATTCGTGGACAAGCTGGAGCTCCTATGGTCCCTGTGACAGTACATGTAATAAAAAAAGACAGCGGTATTGCTACGGAAGTACACCTGGATCTTGTGGTGGCGAAACCAACGAGTATGGCATTGAGGACCAATGGATCAAATGTGGCGCCAACGAATGTCCAAGTAAGAGGGAAAATATTTCCATTTCAAGTCCCTTGCCATATTTACTAGTTTGCATCAATAAGGTCCAACTACACGCTACAATTTCCCCATCTCCACTTTCGGGGGCGGGGGGAGGTTGCAATTTCCCCTCACGCTTGTCAGCTGATTGATGTATAAAAGAAATTAAACGAAATACCGTAGAATCTCAAAAGTAACCGCCCCCCGAAAGTAGCCGCCTCCTCGAAAGTAGCCGCTTTTTTAAACAATTACTACGAAAACCCGAAAGTAGCCGCCCCTCTTAAAGTAACCGCCCCCCCCGAAAGTAGCTGCCCTCTTAAAGTAACCGCCGCCCCCCCCCCCCCCGGAAAGTAGCCCCTTCCGATGTCTATAACTATTGTATAAATAAGTTGTAACATCTGTTTAAAAATTTTATTTTGAATATTACTGTTTTATACATTTTTTTAATCCATGCCTATCAAAGATTCAGGAATTTCAGACAGTAGTTATAAGTTTGTCTTTGTCATCGTACAGACGCCCTCTTCCATTTCGGTATCTGAATATTCGGTATCGAGTACGGTAAATTATTAGCATTAGATAATAAGTAACAACTCTATGTAATTTAATCAAAATAAAACAAAACTTTGAAACGTTGTACAGTAGTGGTTAAAACTTGGCCGATGCTAAAAATAACAACCCGAAAGTAAGCGCCCTCCGAAAGTAGCCGCCCTTAGAGGTCACTGATTTCGCCCTTAGATAAGTTGTCACTTGATAAGTTGTCTGCCGAAATGCATAGTGCTCTTTTATTTTAAGCCTATTTATTTCTCAAATCTTTAAACAGTTCTTCTAAGAACTCATTTCTTTTTCTCATCCTTTGCTCCAACATTACGCCATTATTAGATTTTGGTAAATGTGTTTATAAATAAGCAGTTTAGATTTCAGAACTTTCTAAACTTAGTTACCAATCGCCATGGTCAGTACGTTTTATAAAGCGATAGCTATTTAAGTCGCGTTATACTTCGATACAAAAGGTAACTTTTTGTTGTTGCCAATGTCCTTTATTGCTATTTTTAAAGTTATCCTCGTGTAAGTATAGGACGCTAACTTCTTTTTTAGTCAGGGTTGATGGTAATTGGGGTCGTTGGACGTCATGGGAAGACTGCTCTGTGAATTGCAACGAAGGTGTTCAAACTCGAACGAGAACTTGTAATGATCCGATACCCTCCAATGGAGGTGCAGCTTGTCCAAATTCCGCACGGGATTACAAGATGTGCAGTAAAGAAAGATGCACGTTGGGTATGACTATCCGATATAGATAACTTTTTAATAATATTTTGAAAATGATATTGATTGTCTTACATATTCCTATTTATTTTTCTTCAGGTATGTACGATACTGATTTTCGGAATGGTGTAATTGGCCAAGTGTGGAGAAACGACGTGTACGATACTCCGGGTTTTGATTGGTCGATCGGTCAGGGAAGCACAGCTACTGAAGGCACAGGTCCACCAAGTGACCATTCTACTGGACAAGGTACAGGCATATTAGGCAGATTGGTCTTCAGGTTCTCAATCTTCCCCCGGACTTAGATGTCCCTCTTATGTCATTGCGCATGCGTGTGTTCCTGTGTTGTTTATGGTAATTTCTATCAGGGTTGCCAATTTGGCTTTTTTAAAGCCAAATTTCTCGATTTTGCCTTCTTTTATTGTGGTTTGGCTTCCAAAAATTCTGTTTGGCTTATTCCTATTTTTTGGCTTTTTTCAAAAGTATGGAGTAACTATGGACAATTGTCCAATCTGAGCTCTATGACAATGTACCGCACCATTAATATTGAATGAAAAGCTTCGCCATAGGGCGGATCACTGTCAACCAATTAGAATTCAGAAGAATCTGCTACTGCTAAATTTAGAAGCACATTCATTCCCACTGATTCACGCTACTGTCTTCGCAGAGGTCAGTCTATTTTTTCGACCAATCACAAATCAAGAATTTTGATCCGCTGAAAAATAAAGGATTTTTCATTCGATTCAAATTTCAAAGTTTCAAAACGTTTACAGTGTTACTTTCGATTTCTTCTTATTTAAAGATGTAATAAACAGATTTATGAGTTCTTGTATCATGATATTTATTACTAATAGTGCCATTACGCTTAAAAATACGTAATTCAGCTACGCTTAGGCGCGATCCTCTGGGTAGGAGATTGGGTTTGAGTTTGGCTTTTTTTGGCTTCTTTTGATCGTGAATTTGGCTACTTCGGGCTCAGATCTGCTGGCAACCCTGATTTCTATATGCGGTCTGCGTTGTCAATTTCAAAAGCAGTTTCAACTGAACGAATTACATCATGGTCCTACAGCAAGAACTGCCTCCAATTAAATGACGCTGTTTCTGTGAAACAATTAGAGCCTAAATCTAGGGAATATCGAATGCGAGAGGAAAAATGGAAATGCGAGAGAGTTATCCATTACTGTGATATGGGAAACATGAAACTAAAACGAACCAATTAAATCTTCGAACGTTTGGGAAAGTATTAATTAGACTGTGACAATTTGATAAAAATATGATGGTAAATAGGTAGAAAATATAATGTTTCGAATGATAAGAACAATATCGAGAGGAAATCGCTCAGACTGGAGGAGCATTCAGGCCAGGGGATAGCTCAGCCTGGGGGAGCATTCAGACCTGTTCATTCTTCCGACATCCGTCACGCACGCGCAATTAGACTAAGGGGAAATCTCAGCATGTTTCCCGTCATAGTGGACGTGGAAAACTACTTTTCTTGAGTGGATTGCTTTCGGAATTTAAGTAGGTTTCCAAATTTACGAGACCTGTGCACGACATTGCTTTGTTGAACATGTATCATAGATTAGACGCAACCTTCTGATTGCCGGTGAGACGCTTTAACCGTTGAGTTACCGAGATGGTGAATAAAGTGACGTACTATGGTTAGAACGTGTCACCGGTAATTAGAAGGCCACAGGTTCAATTCCTGCCCGCATTCACTACAGCAATGTATATAACATATCAAGATTAGTTAGAAGATGCCAAACAAGTCATCAATACGCTATTCTTTCTTTTTCTAGGGTATTATTTATTCATTGAATCCACTGGTCGGTCAAGCAGAGACAACGCACGCTTAATCAGCGTAGTAATGCCAGCAACAGGGGGAAATAAAAAATGTCTAAAGTTCTTTTATCATATGTTTGGTCCGACTACTGGATCCCTCTCTGTGAATATGTATCCTGAATCACAGAATCCAAAACCACTGTTTTGGATGAATGGAAACAAGGAAAATAAATGGAAGCCAGCTAATGTTACACTTTATTCAGCAGTGCACTTCCAGGTAATGTCTCGATCAATTCCAAGCGTGATCATCCCCCCCGGGCGTTTGACGGGCATTTACCTACTCACCAGCTCCCCAGGGTGGGGTATTTGGGGGGGGGGGGGGGGAATAAAGTGGGGTATTTGGAGCTCCGCTGAAAGAAAGTAGATGCCTATCCCATAGTCACAAAGTTTGAGGCAATGCCATGAGTGAATTTCGAAAATTCGTTGGCACACCGCACATTTCATATTAAATGAATTCCAATATCCTTTGCTCTAAATATTTCAATGATATAATATTCTGTGTCCGGTACACGAAGTAGCAAACAAATGCCAAAAAAATCGCATGCCTACCGCTATTTAACATGTTTATTTTAGTACACCATGTGTAGTCTGCAAAACGTTTGAGTTCAGAAGATGGCGGATGCGCCGGATGGCGGCACAATTGCTTTGGAAAATTTCGAGGGAAGTTTGTGACTTTTTCTTAATAGCTCTTTTATTTGGAAAACTTTTATTATATGCCCATCAACTGTTGGGATTTTGTATAATTAAGCTGACTCCATGGTGGGGCATTTGCAATGCTCTGACGCCAAAATGTCAAATGCCGGGGGGGGGGGGGGTGGTCACGCTTGGAATTGATCGAGACATAAGGTCAATTAAGGTGGATATAGTTAAGACAAAATAATTCCACAATTAGTTTTAGTTTTAGACACACAACAATACTGAGATAAATATCGAAGTATTAGCATAAAATATCCACAATAACAAAATCAGTACAACCAACATCACTATAATCAACCAAAAAGGTTACTAGCAACAAAAATCATTATTTCAAATTTTTAACTTTCTGATTAACAAACAGGCTTACGAAGGTAATCCAAGTAAACAAAACTACTCTTGTACAAAACAACAACACTTATTTTGACCAAAGACAATCCTATCATTCACCATCTTGTTTAACCAACTGTTGTGGTCTAGTGGTTACCACACATATCTATGAGTTGGGAGACCGGACATAATTGAGGAGAAAATAATTGAGGAGAAAGTGCTGCCTTTGCAATAATACCAGCAAGCAATAGCAGCAGTAAGACTTTCGGGTCTTCTCAGACTCGGATAACGACCTTAAATCGTAGGCCTGCGGAACCCCTATCAATTGGGCTTCTAGCCTGTTGGGGTATTCCATTCACGTAAAAGAGTGATAGGTATAATAAATCAGACTAAACTTGTTATAATACTTTGCCTAATTAACTGGGAAGTTGGCGACGTTACAAGCAGGGTAAACCTGATGAAAATACAATGTGGGTTAAACCGAGTTTCCGCGGAATGATTTTTAAAATGGTGTGGTTCAATTGAAAAGGAAGACATTCACAAAACTCGAGTTTCAGACTTATAAAGACATGAGGATGGCTAGATAAAAATTTCGCTTTACCCCGGTTGTGATGTCACATGCATATCGAGAATACATCCAAGATGGCGGACAATGATTCAGTTTAGCAACTTTGACAGCGCAATTAATTTATTTTATTTGAAGCTTTGGATCTTCATTGGTTTACTTTCAGCAACTGTTGTTATTTGTTGCTAATACCTTTTAATATTTAACACCATATATAGCACTTCATCGTCATCGTTATCGTCATTGTCATCGTCATCATCGTCATCATCATCGTTATCGTCATCGTCATTGTTGTCGTCATCATCATCATCGTCATCACCGTCATCATTGTCATCGTCATCGTCATCATCATCATCATCTTCATCATGATCAATCTTTTTTTTTTTTTAAATCTTATCCTATCAATATCAATAACAACACATCATCCTCTTTATAGTTGGTAGTTGAAGCTGTTGTTGCTGGGCCAACATATTCCGATATCGCCATTGATGACGTGTTCATAGACGAAGGGGATTGTGGTAAGGTTATTAAAGGTCAACTATACCTTTTGAGGTTCTATTTTCCACCGAAAGAGATATCATCTAACTTTGTAAAAGTGAAGAAAGAAATGAATTTCATGATATAGCGCAGGATTTATTGAGGAGTATTTCTTCGGATCTCTTGTTGCACGACCGCGTTTTGAGAAGAATGGGACTATTACCGGTATGACGTCATACTGGTAATAGGTTTATTGAACAAAATAATATTCCTGACTTCCAGTGCTTGATATTTGGTTTCTCACTTATCACTCACCCAAGAGTAAACAGTATTCCAAACTTCACTAAAATAAAACCAAAATATACAGTATTTTCTCCACGTATGACATCATTATGACATCACATACCGGTAGTACCAGGCTTTCTTCCGACACGGTCGTTGTTCAACTACGTTTAGCAAAAGGGCCGAAAACTCGATCTTTAACAGATCATAAAAGCAGAACTGAGTAACCAATTTCAAGTATTTCTTCGGTTTTGAATTGAACTTTTCGAATTCTAACGAAAAATAGAATAACCTCAAAAGGTATAGTTGACCTTTAACCAAAATTCGAAATACCAGTACATCATTGTAACCTTCGCTCTCCATCTAAGTCTTGGTGGCTCAATGGTTAGATTCCTGTACGGGACTCAGAATCATTTTTCTGAGGATACGTGCTTGACGATCGCCCATACATCGTCTGTCTAATCCAAGCTCTGCCACATTCACTACATTATATTAACACATGTACATTGTACAATAATACAATAACATTTTTATTTAAACACGATAAAAGTTAAAACTTGTCGCTTGTGGGGTCGTGTGTTTATGATAAAGTACATTATACTATAATCTATAATTACTGTCTAAAATGCTGTGATAACAATAATGATATTTACATTTCAAAATGGTATTACAGATCGTTAATAAATTTAAAATAATATAAAGATTATTAAATGTTAATAAAAATTATAACAGTCTTCATATTTTGGTACTGATTGTACTGATTCAGCGCCATAGTTAATACAATTTAGGATTTTTGTTCTTTTAATCATTTTCCCCAGATCTGTTGAAAACATGTTCCAAATGATAGAGCTGCTACGGGAGATTGAGTTCTTCATATAATAAGTATTAAAGTGTGGGACAGACACTTTCTTATCATTGCAGAAACTATACCTATTATTACATTTGGTTATTATATGGGACATTTTTAATTTCATTGCAATAGTTTTTAATTTTAATTTTTAAAATTTAAAAAATTTTTAAATTTCCAATGTTTTTGATTTCATTGCAATAGATTGCCAGGACGTGTACAGAAGTTGTGCAAAATGGGCAGCAACAGGAGACTGTGCTCATTCTTACTTGTTTATGGTAAACTTCTGCCCGAGAACGTGCGAATACTGCGGTAATTATATTTAGAAATTATCATTACTAACACTTATCATGTCTTCTTACGGCCTTTCTAAACGATACGATTTGTCGTATACGATTGTGATCTTGGTGCATGTGATCAAATTGTACACGCGTGTCAACATTCGCCATACACCCACGCTTAACGCAACAAACAACCGATGACGAACAATATTGGCCCACGCTTAACACCCACTCACACTAGTTATGACACAAACAAACAATGACGTAATGAACCAGACATATATATATATATATAGGCAAACCCTGACAAACACACTTTACTTGACTCTGAAGATGACCACCGCTGAGGCCGTCGAAACGTCAGTCACCAACAATAGTCTTTCTCAAGACTACGACAACCTGGACGATCAACTTCACACATCTTACAAGACAGCATTGTTTAAAATCACGCATAAGGGATTTCATACTAGATTACCTATTAGTAATAATTACTCTTTATAATTGTATCCTTATTAAGAGAACTTTAGTAGATATTCACGTATAGAGTATCTGATTCACTGGTGGTACCGCGTTGTAATACCTGTTCCACGCATCACTCTGTAGCATACAGAGGATCGGTTTTATGGAACACTGTGACTGCATACTGACTTAAATGTCCACGAATTTGTTACGTTTGTTTCTCAAGGCCGCACCAGGCTGAGTCAAAGCTTTGCCAACCTTAAAACTCCACTTTGTAAAACAAAAATTTTCCAAGCCTCATATTTTAACCGTGTAGTCAAATTATGGAACTTTGTCTGCAAATTAGCCAATCCAAGTAGTTTCACCAGTTCTATGTCATTTAAGAACTTTGTAAGATAGATACTATCTTGTATAGTTGTTTCTACTTTTGATATAGATTGACCGTGCACCTGGACACTGGTATGGGACTGTCCCTGTCATAGAGCCTCCTCTATGATAGAAAGCAAATTTTAATATTTTAGTCTAAGAGGGGGCGCCTCGCATTGGCCGTTCGCGCTTTCACTTTTGGATCTCTTGTTGTTGTCTTTTTCATGGAAAGTTGTTATCCAATATCATATCTTAGATAACACAAATTAGGATTCTTGTTACTCTCTCTCTCTCTCTTCCCTGTCCCACAATATGTATAACGTAGCGACCGTGAATATCATAGAAGACAAGTAAATATGTTCTCATTAACAAGGAATATAAACTTGATTTTCCATCACTTGAAACTCAACCTACATTTTTCGTTCAGGTTGTCGCGATACATTCGAGAGGTGTTCAACCTGGGGTAGGACTGAATGCAGAGCGAATCCAACTTATATGAACGTCTTGTGTCCTTTGACGTGTCGTGTTTGCAGTAAGTTTTTTTCGTGTTTGCAGTAGGTTTTTCGTGTTTGCAAGTAATTTATTTTCGTGTTTGCAAGTAATTTATTTTCGTGTTTCCAGTGAGTTTTTTTGTTTGCAATAATTTATTTTCGTGTTTCCAGTGAGTTTTTTTGTGTTTGCAATAATTTGTTTTCGTGTTTCCAGTGAGTTTTTCGTGTTTGCAGTAATTTATTTTCGTGTTTGCAATAATTTATTTTTGTGTTTCCAGTGAATTTTTTCGTGTTTGCAGTAGGTTTTTTCGTGTTTGCAAATAATTTATTTTCGTGTTTGCAATAAATTCGTCTAATTAAAGAACCTGTCAAATTGATCTCAGAAGGAAGGCAGTCAGCCCACTTCCTACCCTGCTATAGAGAGGTTCCCTCCCTTCTTCCTCCCTTCAAGGAGGTAGGGAACCTCTGTCTAGCAGGCTACCCAATTCCTGCATATAGGTTGTTTGGTTTATGGCTTGTTTTTTTAAAACAAATTTTAGGATGTCATGACAACAATATTAGATGTGTGAAATGGGCTAAAAATGGCGAGTGCACAAGAAATGTTCCCTATATGAGCAAAAACTGCCGAAAATCTTGCGGCCTATGCACGTAAGGTGAGTCGGTACAAATTATTACATCGTATTTCGTTAGCATAGTCATAGGCGCAGGAACGGGGGGAGCCCCCCAAAATCAGGACAAGCGTTGCTAAATTTCCCCCCACAATTATATTAGAGGCTAGGAGAGAAGCTACTTAAGGTAATCTACCTACAGGCTTCATCTACACGAGATTTTACAAACGAGTAATATCCTGAAGTGTTAGCCAACCCCTAAACCGTTAGATTGGTTCCCAGACCCTTCTGTCAGCGCAAAAATGGCGTCACCTGGTAAGAGACAGTGAGCTCTCTCTCTATATATATATATATCTGGGGGGCTATCTGCCCGAACAAAAAGTGCAACCCAAGATGGCCGACTTTGCACGTCAGTTTCAGTCCCCTGCGCCGTAGGGGTCTGAAACTGATGTGCAAAGTCGGCCATCTTTGGCTTCACTTTTTGCCTGGTCAATGACTGGCAGATAGCCCTCCATATATATATATATATACATACATATATATATATATAGCTCACTGGTAAGAGACAGCAGGCAACTCTTGGATTCATTTGAACTATATGCTCGTTGTAGAATTAGATGAAAAATTTGCTCAAATTGTTGCAAATTGTCTTTCGGACCCCCTTAAAATGCGGTCACTGATTAACTGCTTGTCGACTTCAGCCCCGCCCCCCCCCCCCCCCCCCCCAACTTTAAATCCGTTCCTCCACCTCTGAGCATAGTACAGAGTATCGTTTAAAATCATGTTTTGCATCAGTTAACTCAAATCCTCAGAAAATTATGTTCCTGAGTCCTGAACAGGAATGGATCCTGTATAACCTTCTGATTGCCAGTGAGAGGCCTTCACCATTGAGTTACCGAGACTCAGATGAAGAACTAAGGTTACAACGATGACTGGTTCAATTGATATATGCACTGCATGCCTATGTGGCAGTACATCATTGTTCCAATTTTTAAATGTTCAATATACATTTAAAACATATACCACTGGAATAGGCTATAAAAGAACAAACATTTCAGCCAAAAAGTCGTCAATTCCCCGTCGCAGCAAAATACACCTGACTTGTTGACTTGGTGTGTCGTCAAAACTGTTTTCAAGTTGTGTAAAGATGGCAGAAATTTGTGAGAAAGCTACAAAACACTAGTTGCCGAATCGCTTGTCATTTTTTTTAAAAATACGGTCTCTTTCGCTGTCTGAAAATAACAAATATGAAAGTGTGTTCTAAGCATGCCTAACAACCAGAGCCGTAGGATCGGATTTAAAGTTGGGGAATCAGTGACCCCATTTTTAGGGGGTTCGCCCCCGGAAAATTTTGAAATCCAGAAGCTCGGAAAGACAATTTTAATTCTACAGCAAGCATAGTTCAAATGAATCCAAGCTTGCCTGCTGCCTCTTACCAAGTGCCGCCATTTTTTGCGCCTAGTACTGGCAGAAGGGTCTGGGAACAAATCTAACACTCGCGTGGCAAGGGTTTAGGGGTTGGCTAATACTTCAGGTAACACCCGTTTGTAAAATCTCGTGTAGATGAAGCCCGTAGGTAGCTTAAGTAGCTTTTCTCCTAGCCTCTTAGTCGTACTAATACAATTGGAAAAAAACATTAAATTTAGCAACACTTGTCCTGATTTTTTGGGGGCTCATCCAAGCGCCCCCCGGTTCCTACGCCTCTGCTAACAACGAAAAACTGAAAGAAAAAAATAATTTCATTAAGCACTTTAAAGTAATCGCCTTTGAACAACTGGGTTGAGATCCTCAGGGATCTTGATCTGTGATCAAACATGTTCAAGGGACTGAAAGCAAATAAGACAGTCCTTTTTAAAGTCGTTACTCTTTTGGTTAATATTCTCTGAATATATTGCGCCCCAAAGTTAATAGAAAACGAGTCTCTTTCAACAATTCCAATATTCCATTCACTTGAGAAGTCAAATAAACAACTCATTTATCTTTATAACAAAACACTCGAAAGCTAAATGTAAATATCTCGTGTTTTCATACCATAATATCAAACACTCCTATTCATATCAATATTTTTATTAATATAGTGTATGCGCATACGCACATTTCTTCTCCTTGGCAAAACAAGCGTGTTAAACTCCTACCACACCAGAATGTTCTCAACCAGAAACAATATGAGCGGAAATGTCACTGCCTGGGAGTAGAACAAAGCGACACGGTATTCATTGCTGTTGGACTGAAAAGAAGTGTGCTCTGTAATCGATGTCATTCTGAAAAGCCAATGTATCTTTTTCACATTTCTGTTGTTTTGTTTATGCTGCATACTTAACTCATTGCATTTTACAATTAAAATAATATTTATGGGGCAAATAGCGTCATATATGTCTCTACAGTTGCAATTTTTTACACAATATTCGGTTTTGTGAAACATTGATTGCAAATTCCAAATGGACGTTTGTCTTCGCTTGTCCTAGTTTTTTTGTTTGAACCTCGTCACTTGGTCTTCCACGCTTCGCGTCAGTCAAAGCTGACATAATTCGAAACAAGAGTCAACAAAACGTTGAGTTTGGTGAAAATTGCTGAAATAATTACTTTCTAAGGTATATCTTCTTTCAATTGAAAAACAAAATGAATAATTTATATCAAGGATTGACAAGATATTTACGGATGCAGTTCACCAAGGGAATTTCGTGCTTCAAAAAATGGCAGACCGAGCGTGCAATGCGTGATTGCGTCACGGTTGACACTCAAGTAAAGAAACACTGGAATTACGTCACAGCATTCCCCTTGAACTCGGCCATGGTCCACAATGGCGACGCTTTTATCTTAATTTTCCGTATTTCAACAGGACAGAAATTGAGCATTCAACCAAATCAAACCATTTTTGCTCTGAAATACTCAGAACTCTAGATGCAAAGACATTGTGGAGCTTAAGCTTTTATATTATGGTCAATGAATTTTTCGTTTAAGTATAGTGTTGGTTTAGCCATGACAATTTCAGTTCAACCGATCACACAACAATACGGCAACCTATTATCACCTACATAACCCTGTCATGTCTTCATTGTCTTCTAAATTTTCCACCCGCAGTCGCCAACATCCAACAAGAAACACATTAAGAAGTTAACGGAAAGAGCAGCTAAATTTACTTGTTAATTTAAATAAGATTTCATCAACAAACGACAGGCATATATGTCTTTTTAATGAAAACACACAAATCAACCAATGAAGTTATGCTTACACGCCTGGTTGGTTTCCAAGCACTCGTTGTAATTCAACTTTTTGGGATTATCTTCGCGAGTGCGGTGCAACCTTGCATCAATAACACAAATAACACAATAGTTACTCCATCGCCTCAGGTTTATGTAAAGAATGCAATTTCAGGTACGTTGATTCATTATTTCGTTTGATTAACAAGTAGTCGGGTAACAAGTAGTTTTAATACATGAATACAAATACACGAATGTTGTCTTAAAATATAGTAATTTGACATTTTTAAACTTTTTAAGAAAGATTTAGCAAAAACATTTCGTTTGACTCGAAAATGTGATTTTATGATAGCCGTATCAGACTCGAAGATTTAAATATTCTACTTATTGTTTTAGCCGTCCCTGTGGATGGCGAGTGGAGTACATGGGGACGTGCTGGACCCTGCAGTCGAACATGCAACGAAGGTGTTCGGGTGAGAAGTCGTGTCTGTAATAATCCTGAACCCAGAAATGGTGGCAAGCCATGTCAGGGACAAAAAACAACGTGGAATTTGTGCCAGATGGGACGATGTGTGTTAAGTATGACCAGTCTGTTTCCTATTTAAAAATCTTCCTGAGCAAAATCATAATATATCTTGTCAGCCGAAAATTTTATCTTCATGGACTTCTTTCATGTTAAAGTTATCGGATGTGATGTCACAAGAGGCATTTTTGTGGCAACACATCCGGTAACTTTGATAGCGAAAAACTCCATGAAGATGAAATTTTCGGCTGACGATATATATTATGATTTTGCTCAGGAAGACCCAAAGATATGTAAAATCCCCAAACATGAGATAGACACTTTAACAATTCATATTAACTCGAAATTTCTACCAGGTGATAGTTTTCTGGTTAGCATTTGGGTTTGTGTTAGGATTAAAAAATAACACATTTTTATCACAGTAGCACTTTTCAATCTTTTCTTTTTACATGCATTTGGGTTTTTTTGCCGCGAAGAAAGCAGTGACACGGAGTTTCGTAATGGCACCATGGGAATATGGCAACACGGAGAAGGATCGACAGCGGGATTTTCATGGCAAGTTCATCAAGGTCCAACTAAACTCGCGAATACCGGACCATCAACAGATGCGACCAAAGACGGTAGGCAGCTCGTTTGCTTTCAGGATAATATAATATTTGCTTTCAGGATTATAAGCATGGTTATTATAAGGAGGGATATTAGTGATTAAATATCTCCGAAGGTCGAGGCAGAATGACGTGCTATGGTTCAACGTAAGTTTGGAGAGCACAAATGAAAGCGTGGAGTTCTCTCTCCCAACGTCCCAAGTGCATCGAGAACTCGACGAAGTACACCAAACCATAAATTATTTCTTTTATAAACAGAATAAAACACAAAATAATGAAAATCAAGCTTTGTTTAGCTGATTATAAACATCTTTCTCCTTTACGGAAGCCGAGAATTTGGAATTCTCGCGAATCTTCGAGAAATGAAGAAGCATGCACGGCAGCCAATTAGAAGCGGTGTGGTGCGGTGAGGTGCGGCGAGGTGTGGTCTAGTGTGGTATGGTATGGCGTGGTGTTGTCTTGCATGGTGTGGTCTGGTCTGGTCTAGTGTTGTCTAGCATGGCCTGGTTTAGTTTAGTGTTGTCTAGTGTGGCCTGGTTTAGTCTAGTGTGGTCTAGTGTTGTATAGTGTGGCCTGGTTTAGTCTAGTGTGGTCTAGTGTTGTGTGGTCTGGTGTGGTCTAGTGTTGTCTAGTGTGGCCTGGTTTAGTTAGCGTTGTGTGGTCTGGTGTGGTCTATGAGTGTGGGCTGGTTTAGTCTAGTGTGGTCTAGTGTGGGCTGGTTTAGTCTAGTGTGGTGTGGTATGGTGTGGCGTGGTCTAGTGTGGTCTAGTCTAGTGTGGTATGGTATGGTATGGTGTAGTCTGGTGTGGTCTAGTGTGGTCTACAGGGTGTGGTGTGGTCTAGTGTAATCTAGTCAAGTGTAGTCTAGTATGATCTGGTCTGGTCTACAGGTCTATAGTCTGGTCTACAGGTCTATAGTATGGTCTACAGGTCTATAGTCTGGTCTACAGGTCTATAGTCTGGTCTACAGGTCTATAGTCTGGTCTACAGGTCTATAGTCTGGTCTACAGGTCTATAGTCTGGTCTACAGGTCTATAGTGTGGCCTACAGGTCTATAGTCTGGTCTACAGGTCTATAGTGTGGCCTACAGGTCTATAGTGTGGCCTACAGGTCTATAGTCTGGTCTACAGGTCTATAGTCTGGTCTACAGGTCTATAGTCTGGTCTACAGGTCTATAGTCTGGTCTACAGGTCTATAGTCTGGTCTACAGGTCTATAGTCTGGTCTACAGGTCTATAGTGTGGTCTACAGGTCTATAGTCTGGTCTACAGGTCTATAGTCTGGTCTACAGGTCTATAGTGTGGTCTACAGGTCTATAGTCTGGTCTACAGGTCTATAGTCTGGTCTACAGGTCTATAGTCTGGTCTACAGGTGTGGTACAGTGATCTGGATATGATGTGCATGATCTAGTGTGCTGGCGTGATCTGGTGCATAGTCTGATTTTATTTTATTTGGTTTGGTCTTGTCTACAACAGAAAAGTGATTCTTCATATTATATCATGTGATAACTCAATTACATCATTAAAAAATGCAATCTGTTTTATAAGATATTCATGATCATGAAAATTCTCTCATTAAGGTTATTATATCTACGTCGATTCTTCCCAGCCACGGAGATCAGAAGACAAAGCATGGTTAATCAGCAAAACACTTAGTGCAGCTACTAGAGGTAATATGACAAACGTGCTCAGTCCTTCTTCAGAATAATCAGAAAGATGTGTTCACTGCATGCTGAGAATACTTATATAGTGATAAGGATAAGCTTTCCGCAATAAAAAACAATGTCTCTATTTTCTAAATAATTTGGAAAGAATGACGCACATAAGTTAGTTTTTATAAAACAATTAGATTAGTCCCACTAATCTTTTATTATAATACACGCATAACATCACAGATCTAAATATTTTACAGTATTTCCCTATCACTGTAGGTCAGACTCGTGCAGGCTCCTCGTCTCTTCTAAAAACACCATACTGTAAAACTAGCACATTTCAAGGGTCGTATTTCATCAGAATAGTAAAACTGTGGAATTACGAGTCTGCTCCTCCTAACTCTTTTCATACCATCTCCATGTTTAAATCTTACCTACGAAAAACTTATTTTAACTTAACTTTAATCTTGACATGTTTAGTTCACACTCAATAACTACATTTTGAGTATATTGTGTAAGTTTTTTCCTTCTTTTTCTCCCTCTCTTTCCCCCCGTTTTAATTCATTACTTAAATCTTACTGGTGAGCACCTTGCATGAGACTTAGTCACGTTTGTGCTTCGCTAATTTTTGGCATATTACACTAGTTTTACCCTTTATTATTACATTAGATTTATATCAATCCTCTGTACATACATACATGTTTGTATTAATAATGTATGAAATTATTAATTCATTTAGTGCCAAAAATAAAGTTATTTAAAAAAAATGCTCTCATCAACGATACCTACCTGTTAGAAGAGGCCGACACATCTAGCCAATCAGCGCGTATTTTGTCCTCGTTATTCTAGCCAATCAGTGCGTATTTTGTCCTCGTTATTCTAGCCAATCAGCGCGTATTTTGTCATCGTTATTCTAGCCAATCAGGGTGTATTTTGTCCTCGTTATTCTAGCCAATCAGCGCGTATTTTGTCCTCGTTATTCTAGCCAATCAGCGCGTATTTTGTCCTCGTTATTCTAGCCAATCAGCGCGTATTTTGTCCTCGTTATTCTAGCCAATCAGCGCGTATTTTGTCCTCGTTATTCTAGCCAATCAGCGTGTATTTTGTCCTCGTTATTCTAGCCAATCAGCGCGTATTTTGTCCTCGTTATTCTAGCCAATCAGCGCGTATTTTGTCCTCGTTATTCTAGCCAATCAGCGCGTATTTTGTCCTCCTTATTCTAGCCAATTAGCGCGTATTTTGTCCTCGTTATTCTAGCCAATCAGCGCGTATTTTGTCCTCGTTATTCTAGCAAATCAGCGCGTATTTTGTCATCGTTATTCTAGCCAATCAGCGTGTATTTTGTCCTCGTTATTCTAGCCAATCAGCGCGTATTTTGTCCTCGTTATTCTAGCCAATCAGCGTGTATTTTGTCCTCGTTATTCTAGCCAATCAGCGCGTATTTTGTCATCGTTATTCTAGCCAATCAGCGCGTATTTTGTCCTCGTTATTCTAGCCAATCAGCGTGTATTTTGTCCTCGTTATTCTAGCCAATCAGCGCGTATTTTGTCCTCGTTATTCTAGCCAATCAGCGTGTATTTTGTCCTCGATATTCTAGCCAATCAGCGCGTATTTTGTCCTCTTTATTCTAGCCAATCAGCGTGTATTTTGTCCTCGTTATTCTAGCCAATCAGCGCGTATTTTGTCCTCGTTATTCTAGCCAATAAGCGTCGTGTATTGTGTCCTCGTTATTTTATCAATTAAGTTCTTTACAATCTTTTCAGTTCAACGAGTTTGCCTTAAGTTTAGCTATCATATGTATGGTACTGGTATGGGGTTGCTTTTAGTGAAGACACGCGGTAAACAAGGTGACAACACAATCCTCACACTTTCACGGTAACCGAGGGAAGAAATGGAGGAGAGAGAAAGTAACTCTAAAAAACTCGCAACCATTTCAGGTAGGTGACATCATTGTCCGATATAAAACGTTTTTCTATAATAATAATAAAAACTTTATTGTAGCTTTTTACAAACTCATTGATGACACTATTTATTATATGTAAATATCATAAACCTATGAATAATTAAATATAGTAAAAATTAAAACACAAAAAACATATGTTTATAGAATAAGATATCCTGTTCAAATACTCTGTCATTCTCTGCACATATCGTATAGCAATTGCAGTTATTATCCAACATACTGTTGATGACGTCTAATTTACGTATAGTCCTCTTGAATACACTTAAGCTACATCAATTCTTAATATCATTGCTCAGTTTTGACCATAACACTGGTCAAAAATGGCGTACTAAGTGCTTTCCATAATTTACAGTATTAAATCTAGTTATATTAAAATCACTATTTCTTAGTGAATAACTTGATTGTTTAAAAGTAAATATTTCAGCTATTGACTGTTTAAAAGTAAATATTTCAGCTACACTTATGGGTAAAAGTTGTTTTTTTTACTTTATACATATAAATTGCGATATCATGTAATCTTCTATTGTGTAACGTTGGCAGCCGGGCTCGATTAAGGAGTGTCGTAGAATGAAACGAAATACTATAGACCTTTTACACATTATTTCGACAGTACACGGCAAGCTTTTAGAATATGCCATTTACATCATTGTCCGCTTTATAATTCTAGCTGCAGCTAAACAAAGTAGCATACAACAGTCTGTTGAGATTATCGTTGGTATCTTTTGTTGAGATTACCGTCGGTGTTTCAGTGGCGTAACACTGAGGTAGACGGGGCCCTTATTGACATGTTTTGGATCTGGGGCCCCACCGAAAAAGATAGCGACTGGTACATTTAACCACAATTCCTTGCGCGCAGTAAACATTGAATCTCGTAGAAATAGCAGAAGATAAAGTTTCAAAAAGATTAAGTTTGGTAAAAAGGAAGCTTTTACGTATTTAATTCATGTTTACAAGGTAAATGCAAAAGGTTTAGCTGTTATTACAGGTGATTTAAAGACGCAAAGCATTCGGGTAAAATATACAGCCGCCATCTGAATGTGAATACACACTTATATATTCCTTCCTCCTCAAGTTAACGTTGGCTGTGGCGTAGCCAAGGGGGGGCAAGGGGGCGTCGCCCCCCTAATGGCCCAAGACCGTTCTTGTGAAAAGTCTAAATCCGGGGAGAAATTTGATGGGGGGGGGGGGGGGGTAGATGTCCTGAGCATCAAGTCAAATTATCAAATTACAAAAACATATCGATGAGCAACTCGCAGGTATTCGCGTGGTCTTTGGCATAGATGGAAATTTAAGGCAAGGCTGTCAAAAATTTTTAAATGTGTTGGTCAGCGGCTAAACGTAACAAAGTATCAATGTTCTAGCGCCATGTGACTGACTCATGTGTTATGCAATTATGTAAAATGCCGAAGCTCCTGCTCCTTCAAGGCTTGAGAGCAAAAGGCTTGAAAGTCTTATGCTGATGTCTGCAGAAGCTGATTTATTGGAAGAGCTTGATTTTAATTACCAAATGTGACGCGTGATCATTACAGCATTATTGAACATATCCATTTACTATGAAGAGGGGATATTTTATATCTTTCAATCTTTGTCTGCATGTTTGTCAAGTCCATCTTACTCTCTATGACTCACTTTGCGTTAAAACCCACCCAAAACAAGAGAAACAAAATTCCCTTTATGGAAAAATTAATTAAAATATTCTGTACTTATTAAAAAGGTCTATGATTCTATGAAATGTTTCTATTTAGAGTTGTTTATCAATGAATCTCAAGATATCTTGACGTGTATTGTGCCATGTTTTGATTTAGTAATTAGTAATAACAAAATTTTCCGATTTATGGCCTTCAGATTACTTTTAAAAATTCGCCTCAGAATGCGGGAAATGGTGTTTCAGAGACCCTAGAAATCCAAAATTTTCCGGGCATGCCCCCCACCCCCCTAGAAAACTAGCGCCTTTGGCATTTTGCCCCCCCCCCCCCCCCCCCCCCCCCAAAGCCAAGACCCTGGCTACGCCACCGGTTGGCAAATCCGTAAATCAGCTCTTTCTTATCAACTGAAAGTCAATCTCCCACCCAGGAAATTAATGATTCTTCACCATAAATTGCAGGGAGAATCTTCACTGGGAGAATCGATTATCGAGCGCCCCTTAAATTAGTTCTGACTAAATATGACGACGAAATATATGTCAGTAATGTCGCTGTTAAACTGTAATTTTTCATTCTAATCTTCCACTCCATTTTTTGCAGGTGCCCCATGAGCGTTACACTGCGGTGTTTGCCATAGATCTCTGGTATATGGGACTGATTAAATTTGACGTTCAGAGCTATTGACATAAGTAACACAAAATATTCCTTTTTATGGAATCCACAAAGCACGAAACCAATAGCGAAAAAGAAATGAAGAAAAACCCAACAGACTCTAATAATAAATTAAAACTAATAGCATATTGTAAACCCGAAATTTGATTAATTTTATGCTTCTGGACGCCGCCATTTTAGAGTTTGCGCGACGCCTCAAACCCGATGTACAGCGGGGTCTCTTTTCAATTTTGACGTCATTGAATGAGAGGAACAAAATACAAGAATTCAATTGGCGTACAGATGCATAAAGTATACGAGAATGAAAACGTTATTTCTCGAGTACAAGAGCAGCTAGATACCGTAAAACTATCAATATTGCTAAACATTATAACATTTTAAAACATTTTAACTCTTTCCTGTCCGGCTGAAAAACATCCAAAATTGAACTACCTCTTTGTTCTATTGATATCTCGGGAAATATCTATAACTGTTGCGAAACCTATACATTTTCTGAAAACCCAATAAACCGGCTGTTACCAATGCTTTTGAATTTTCCGAACAAGACACATTATGTTAATATAAATTAGCATAATTATCATAAATCAGGTTGAAAAACTTCCATTTTTCTAGAAAAGGCCATCTTACACGCCCGCGTAGCATCTTGAAAACTCAAAATGCCACCAATCACAGAGTTATTTATGAAATCAAATCAAATTTGGCGTGTGTGTGGATCTCATATCCCTGGCGCTTGTCGATTTTCAATTTTTAATCTTGCGTTACCGTGTGCCGTGTTTTTCGATTGACGACTTCGGGGGGTTTTCTATGACGTACTTCGGGGGTCTTCTATGACCCCTTTTGACTGGGCCGGACAGGAAACTAGGAAACAGTTAAAGGCCTTTTATTTAAAAGTTTTTTTGACTGTAGTTCCCATTTAAACAAGACGGAGAGATGAGTAGAAGGAATGATTTCGATTTTATATCAAAATTGTTATTAACCTATGCTATAGAAATGAATTAAAAAAGACGCTTTTTTATTTCGCTAAGTCTCTTGTCTTCATTATTTACTCAAAGGAGGACGGCACAATTTTGAAATAAGAAGCCATCTCAAAACTCACTCTCTCGTGTTATCCTTCGTCGTTTATAGATTGTCTTTGTTGGCGTAATTGGATCCCCAGGTTATTCTGATATTGCCTTGGACAACATTTATTTGGACAGTGGACCGTGTAGTAAGAAAACAATAAAATATTATTTCTCTACTAATCCATTTTGGAAGCGGTCCACACAACAGACATTATAAGCTGTATTTTATATAAGGTCAACTCCATAATCCATATCTTAGCTGTGCTGTGTATCTTAGACATGGGTCGTATGGTCCTTTGACATACCTTCGACTCGGCCATGTTCGAGCTAAACATTTGTAAAGACACACATCTGTAGTGTCTGTTAATAAGACTTATTACTTATATGAAATCTATGTGGTATTGTCTTTAGAATGCCAAGACGTCTATCAAAATTGCGGTGAATTGGCCGAAAATGGTGACTGTAGCTCAAGTTATTTTTGGATGACGAAATACTGCCAGAAAAGTTGCCACACTTGTTGTATGTTGAAATATTTTCAATTATATTTACAATCCCACCCTTTTTTGCATTGTACATACGAAAACACGACCCGAATATTCAGTACGATGTGTCTTTCTGATTTACAAACAAGCTCTTGTACAAAACAACAGCACTAATTTTGACCAAAGACAATCCTGTCATCGCCATCTTGTTGTAATACTTTGCAATTAACTGGGAAGTTGGTGACGTCACACCTGGGGTAAACCTGATGAAACTACTCTGTGGGTAGTAAAAAAGTAGAGTGCTGCGTAGACAGTGTTTTGAATATATAGCAAAGTGAAAAGGTGGTCAACTGCCAAGAATTTAGTAACGAAATACTGACGTTTCGAGCGGAGCCCTTCATCAGAGTAAGACGAGATGAAATAAAATAAATAGGGCTTATATATATGCCAAAAGGGTGTCACAAGAGAAAGTAGCCAATCAAATGCACGGGAGATAAACAAGCTAATAATTAATGAGATGCGAAAAGTTAAATCATTTGCTATTTTTAAAGTCGATCAGAGGGAGAAATGACAGGTCCAATATTAAGGGGATTAGGCGATAGTAAAGCAGTAAGAAACAAAAACTTGAAAAGGAATGAAAGTGCATAAGCTAATGTATAGCCGAGTTTCCGCGGAATGCTTTTTAAAATGGTGTGGTCCAATTGAAAAAGGAAGATATTCACAAAAATATAGTTTCAGACTTATAAAGACACGAGGATGGCTATCTTATGAATGCACTGAGTCATAATAAAATTAATTTATTCTGTTTGCCTTTTACTATAGCTATGTTGTTTAATTTCTTTTAGATTGTGACGATAAGTTTGAGAACGATAAACTTTGTAACCTATGGGCTTCTAATGGATATTGCTCGACTAGTACTCCCTGGATGTCAGCATATTGTCGTCTAAGTTGTAGATTATGCGGTATGAGACTGTCAACACTGTTGTTTTTATTCATAGCTTAAAGTGCCCATAACCTCAAAATGTTTTATTGTCTTGTTTGGAAGAACTTTCAAAATGATAAAGTAACTTCTTTTGAAGATTTTCGTTTCTTCGCTTTCTTTTTGAGATATATCAGTTTGTTTGATATGCAAATGTCTGGAATTTCTTCACACATGCATAATGTCTTATTGGATAAATGTGTGTATCTCTTTCATTCTCGAACGAAATCCTTTAAAATCAAGAAGTTTGGTGTTGTGGGAGAAACGCACACACGTGTTATTCACACTTTAGTGTTTTTATTTCATGAACGCAAAGATATATAACATTCTCTGATAACTCATTATACATGTGTGACGAAATTCCAGATATTTGCATATCAAACAAACTGATATATCTCAAAAAGAAAGCGAAGAAGTGAAAATCTTCAAAAGAAGTTACTTTATCATTTTAAAAGTTCTTCCAAATGAAACAATAAAAAATGTTGAGGTTAGGGGCACATATAGATCTCTTTCATAATGGCGACCAGTCTAGTTTATTAGATTTATATCACTCTTTGTGAACGGAATACCCCAACAGACTACGATTTAAGGTTGTCTAAATATTCTTTTATTGTAGCTTTAAAGTGCATATAGGGTTTGTATTTGCTTAGATTGCAGTCATTTGGAGAAACTTTATGCATAATTTATATAAATAATAGACCACACCGCTTACCAAAACCAAGTCGCTTTTTTCTTAAGAAAATAAGAACTTGTTTAAGAACCCAAATAGCCTAATTTTGCAGTAAACACCATTTATATAAGAACCTTTTTAGGCTAACTTGGAAAAATCTAGATTCTTATACGCGGGTTTTTACTGTATTCAATTCATGTAGAATCTATATTGATATTATATCGAATTTGGGATTATTACTAGACACTTGTATTATCATTTCTTTTATCAGCATACTCTAGACATAAATATTCCATTTGAAACTGGTTGTGTTTGATTTTGTTTTAGAATGTAACGATAAACTTGGATTTGAAAAATGTCAAGAACTCGTTAAAGCTGATGAATGTACTAAAAATATGGCGTTGATGGAATCAAATTGTAAACTTAGCTGTGGCTTTTGTGGTGAGTAATTCAACGACAGAAATAGTTAAAGTAGTCTAACCCCAAAATTTAAATAAATTGTCGTGTTTTCTCAAGTATTTCTGCGCAAAAATGCTCGATTTTCTGTGTGTTTTTGAATACGGGAAATCAAGATAGCGTCGCCATTTTGGACCATGGCCGAGTTCAAGGGGAATGGGACTACTAACTACTGGTCTACTAACTACTGGACTACTAACTACTGGTCTACTAACTACTGGACTACTAACTACTGGTCTACTAACTATACTGGTCTACTAACTACTGGTCTACTAACTACTGGTCTACTAACTACTGTATTTCAACCTCGTACCCAGGAAACTTATCTCCGCTCCACGCCCCAACAAGGGATTTCCTTCTTTAATTACGTCACAATCCCCTCTCTCCCCAGATCTCCGTTACGCTCACTGATCTGAACCAGTGGTTAACGTACTTTAACAGGGCACAAGAAAGTCGAGGATAACCAAATTAAAAACTTTATGCCCAGAAATACTCAAGAAAACACAACAATTTATTTTGTGAAAATATTGAAAAGAATATTGGATAAAGAATAAATTAACATGATACTTAAAGACCTTTTAGTAATTTAATTACTACAGTTCCCTCTAAGGGATATTGATTAAGAAAAGTGTGTTTTATTCAGATTGCCAAGACATCGAGGATCGCTCGAAATGCGAAGAATGGTCCAAGGCTGGAGAATGCGAAAGTAATGCACTATACATGTCAAGGAATTGCCAACTGAGTTGCGGATATTGCAGTAAGATGCTCTTAGTTATTTGAATGTTTGCATGCCAATGAAGAAATTTAACAATTAAAATAAATTAATGTCAATTAATGAATTAAAATATTAATTAATTAATTAATTATTATTATAAAAAATATTAAAATTAAAAAATAACTAAAACTAAATTTAAAATTAATTTATTATTAACTCTTTCCTGTCCGGCCCAGTCAAAAGGGATCATAGAAGACCCCCGCAGTCGTCAATCGAAAAACTTTGATTTGATTTTTTGATTTCATAAACAACTCTACGATTGGTGGCATTTTGAATTTTCATGATGCTACGGGGGCGTGCAAGATGGTCTTTTCCAGAAAAATGGAAGTTTTTCAACCTGATTTATGATAATTAATGCTAATTTATATTAACATAATGTGTCTTGTTCGGAAAATTCATTGGTAACAGCCGGTTTATTGAGCTTTCAGAAAAGGTATAGGTTTCGCAACAGTTATGGATATTTCCCGAGATATCAATAGAACAAAGAGGTAGTTCAATTTTGGATGTTTTTCAGCCGGACAGGAAAGAGTTAAAATTAATTTATTATTAAAATTAATTTATAAATTAGTTAATTAAATAATTAATTAATTAATTATTTTAATTAGTTAATTAATTAATTAATGTATTTAATGAATAATTAATAATGAATGAATTATTTGATTATTTAATTAATTATTTAATAAATTAAATTCAATTAAATTCATTTGAAATTTGAAATTTGATTAAATGTTGATTAAATGTTGATTAAATGTTGATTAAATGTTAATTAAATGTTGATTAAATGTTGATTAAATTAATGAAAAAATTAATTAAAAATTTGTAAAAATTAAAAATTAATCATAAATTATTAATTATTAATTTATAATAATACTTTTTATTTTTATTATTATTAATTATTATTAATTTATAATTATTAATTATTAATTAATTTACATTTCTATTGTGAAAATTGAATAGATCAGTAATTAGTTCCAGCCATGCGCTCTAAGACAATAGAAAAAGTCGCTTGAAGCGAACAAATATTTCTCCTAGTGGAAAACTGGCTTAAAACTCCCTATTGGTAGCCTTGTGCAAACACCACAGTTGCGATCACATCGCAAGGGATGAATTTTGATAATTCTAAGGAGAATTTAGTATATGATGTGAATATAAAGTTGGCCTTTTCTGATTTTTCTTTTCATTTGTTATTGTATAGGTTGCCGGGACGCGAGCAAAGAATGCAAAAAATGGGCTGCAAATGGGGAATGTTCAAAGAATCAATATTGGATGTCGGTGATTTGCACGCAGAGTTGTGGCAGTTGCAGTAAGTAGACCTTTTGTCATAGTTAATGATATTCAGAGCAGTATTTAGGGGAAATTTTCAATGTAATTTTCGTTTCATAGCCACTTTAAAATACGGTTGGTGCGAGAGGTCTAACATCTTTAGAGCAGCCCTTCGTCAGAGAGTGAAACTGAATTAAAAATACCTTAAATTCTGAAGAAAGGCCTTCACTCGAAGCGTTAAACCTATTTCAGCAGTGCACCAACCTTTTAAAAGGTATATTCGTATTTATTTATTTACCTTATTTCTAATTTCTTTAAGATTGTCATGACAATGACATTCAGTGTAAACGTTGGGCGAGAGAAAATCAATGTAACAGAAATCCACAGTATATGAATGGTTACTGCAAGAAGAGCTGTGGAAAGTGTTGAAGAGAAACTTCTATATGGACTGAAATCGATGTATGTACAACGTTAATCAAACAATTAAACTAACGTTTAGTTCACCAGACCATCCGGCAAATATGTATTCGAGAACAAGATTTTAAAATTATTTTGAGAGTTTAAATCTATCTATCAGTATCTTCTAGCAAAGTATCGACGTAGGTGAGTCTTCTTCTTCCTCTACTCGTTCTTCCTTCGGTTCTTCTTTGTAGTTCCTGAATTCTCTCCATCCCAGTATCTTCTAGCAATGTATCCACGTAGGTGAGTCTTCTTCTTCCTCTACTCATTCTTCCTTCGGTTGGTTGCCAGAGTACCAGCTTGCCAATGTCGGATGCAATGTCCGGCGAGACGCATCCTTCTCTGTTGTACCTTTAATCTAACTTTTGGTAGTTCCTTGTAGAGTTCTACATTCGTCATATGAGTTTTCCAGGATACATTGAGTGCCATCCTGAGCATTCTCGTATAGCAGCCATCCAACTGTTTCTTCAGAGTTTTTGTGAATGTCCATGTTTCTGCTCCATAGAGCAAAACAGATTCCACTGTTGCAACAAACAATCTAACTTTCAGTTTCCTTGGTAGTTTTGAGCTCCATATTTTCCTCAACTTGTGGCATGTACTCCAGGCAAGAGCTTTTCTCACAGCAAAGTCTCTGTCAGTACTTTGTGTCCACGCTCCCAGGTACTTGAAATTATCAAGACTACCTTCAATGTTTTGCCATTTCTTACTTTCACTGTCACATGTGTTTCATGGTTGAAGACTTGTAGCTCAGTTCTCTTAGCATTCCAGTGCAATCCAACCTTTTCTGCTTCCTGCTCCAATCGGCTCATTACGTCCTGTGCTTGTTCCATCTCTTCTGTTAGTAGTGCGAGGTCATCAGCAAAGTCAAAGAGAGTTTAAAAGTGCTCGAAAGATTGTGCAAATAGGTACGCAATACGTACATGTGTCTGCTGACTTTTTTTTTATTGAAACATATTTCATACTCAACATTTTCCCCAAGAGCTCAGCTTATCTAGAGAGATTATGTTGACATGGTCATTTAGTTACAGTGATTAGTTCTATGGTTGAAATAATTGTAAATAATTGAAAATGGTAAAAATCCTAGTCAATTGGCCACAAATTAACAAGGATATGTAACCATTTGTTGGTGAAAGACTAGCGTCACATGGTCATTTTAGTTACAGTTACTAGCTCTGTTATTGAAAGAGAACATTTATAATTTGTAAATAATTAAAGGTGGAATTCTGGTTATCGCAACACGATTATGTTGTATATTTAACTATTTGTTGTTATTGAAGGAAAACTTACAGATTCACATGGTCATTTAGTTACAGTAATTAGTTCTGTCGTTGAAAGAAAAACCTTTCAATTTGTAAATAATTAAAAATGGTAAAATATTAATGAATTGGCCACAAATTAACTGATTTTCAATTCAGTCATAACTGTGTCATTGTGTCCATTCTTTGTGAGTACGTCCAAGCAGCGACCGCGGAGCAGGGGGGCTTACCCCCCCCCCCCCAATAATTTTCCAAACATGTGCTTTTTATATAGCGATTTTTATATAGCCCTAATTATAGCGTTCGCTAGCCGGGCAATCCAAAAATTGTTCCGCGGTCCCTGCCAAGGCTATAAGAACGGATAATGAACAAGAAGATAGCATTTCGCTCAATTGTCACAAGATCCTGGACTTTTAAGTGTGGGTCACGCACACCAGCACTTCATGTGTGCGTCACGGACATGTGCGTCACGCACACATGCACTTTTAAGGTACGCTAGTTTCTGCTCATATTAACATCTAAGGCATTATTTAGGCTATATTTTCATATTTTAAGCTTATTTTGACAAGTTAAAAATGGTCGAAAATCGTCAAAAAGTTAAGGTTAACCCCTTTACTTTTTGGCCAAATTTGGCCATTTTTGCCAAATTTTTGGATGTCAAAAAGTGACTAAATTTACGTTAGTTTCTGCTCATGTTAATATCTACGCCATTATTTAGGCTATATTTTCATATTTTAATAATAATAATAATAATATAAAAGCTTATATAGCGCAGATTCATTGCTGTTCTATGCGCTTTACAGGTTTAAGAATAATATAGGTAAAATAAAAACTAAGTAGGCTAATTACAATATAATAAGTAGGATATACATGTAGTGACTAACTTATAAATAAGTGATGCTTTAGTTTAGCTTTAAATTGACTGAGAGAAGTACTGGATCTAACGTATATTGGCAAGTTATTCCACAGTTCTGGTGCGGCAACCGAGAAAGCCCGTTGTCCATATCTCTTTAGTTTAGCAATAGCACGTTCAAGGAGAAGTTTATCAGATGATGATCGTAGTATTCGCTTAGGTGTATATAACTTAATTAAATTCTGTAGGTAGGATGGGACTAAGTTATTTAAACATTTATAAGTCAATAATAAAAGTTTAAATATTATGCGTTTTTCCACAGGAAGCCAGTGGAGGTCTTGTAAAATAGGGGAAATGTGGTCAAATTTTCTCTTATATGTTAGGATTTTTGCTGCTGAATTCTGTACATATTGCAGTTTCTTGGTTAACTGTTTAGGAATACCATACAGTAACGAATTGCAGTTGTCTAATTTAGACGTAAGCTTAAGCTTATTTTGACAAGTTAAAAATGGTCGAAAATCGTCAAAAAGTTAAGGTTAACCCCTTTATTTTTTGGCCATTTTTGCCAAATTTTTGGATATCAAAAAATGACAAAATTTACGCTAGTTTCTGGTCATATTAATATCTAAGGCATTACTTAGGCTATATTTTCATATTTTAAGCTTATTTTGACAAGTTAAAAATGGTCGAAAATCGTCAAAAAGTTAAGGTTAACCTCTTTACTTTTTGTCCAAATTTGGCTATTTTTGCCTAATTTTTCGATGTCAAAAAATGACTAAATTTTTACTAGTTTCTGCTCATATTAACACCTAAGGCATTATTTAGGCTGTATTTTCATATTTTAAGCTCATTTTGACAAGTTAAAAATGGTCGAAAATCGTCAAAAAGTTAAGGTTAACCCCTTTACTTTTTGTCCAAATTTGGCCATTTTTGCCACATTTTTGGATGTCATAAAATGACTAAATTTACGCTAGTTTCTGCTTATATTAACACCTAAGGCATTATTTAGGCTCTATTTTCATATTTTAAGCTCATTTTGACAAGTTAAAAATGGTCGAAAATCGTCAAAAAGTTAAGGTTAACCCCTTTACTTTTTGTCCAAATTTGCCCATTTTTACCACATTGTTGGATGTCAAAAAATGACTAAATTTACACTAGTTTCTGCTTATATTAACACCTAAGGCATTATTTAGGCTCTATTTTCATATTTTAAGCTCATTTTGACAAGTTAAGAATGGTCGAAAATCGTCAAAAAGTTAAGGTTAACCCCTTTACTTTTTGTCCAAATTTGGCCATTTTTACCACATTTTTGGATGTCAAAAAATGACTAAATTTTCACTAGTTTCTGCTTATATTAACACCTAAGGCATTATTTAGGCTCTATTTTCATATTTTAAGCTCATTTTGATAAGTTAAAAATGGTGGAAAATCGTCAAAAAGTTAAGGTTAACCCCTTTACTTTTTGTTCAAATTTGGCCATTTTTGCCACATTTTTGGATGTCAAAAACTGACTAAATTTGCGCTAGTTTCTGCTTATATTAACACCTAAGGCATTATTTAGGCTCTATTTTCATATTTTAAGCTCATTTTGACAAGTTAAAAATGGTCGAAAATCGTCAAAAAGTTTACTTTTTGCCCAAATTTGGCCATTTTTGCCACATTTTTGGATGTCAAAAACTGACTAAATTTACGCTAGTTTCTGCTCATATTAACACCTAAGGCATTATTTAGGCTCTATTTTCATATTTTAAGCTCATTTTGACAAATTAAAAATGGTCGAAAATCGTCAAAAAGTTAAGGTTAACCCCCTTTACTTTTTGCTCAAATTTGGCCATTTTTGCCACATTTTTGGATGTCAAAAACTGACTAAATTTCGCTAGTTTCTGCTCATATTAATACCTAAGGCATTATTTAGGCTCTATTTTCATATTTTAAGCTCATTTTGACAAGTTAAAAATGGTCGAAAATCGTCAAAAAGTTAAGGTTAACCCCTTTACTTTTTGTCCAAATTTGGCCATTTTTACCACATTTTTGGATGTCAAAAAATGACTAAATTTACACTAGTTTCTGCTTATATTAACACCTAAGGCATTATTTAGGCTCTATTTTCATATTTTAAGCTCATTTTGACAAGTTAAAAATGGTCGAAAATCGTCAAAAAGTTAAGGTTAACCCCTTTATTTTTGTTCAAATTTGGCCATTTTTGCCACATTTTTGGATATAAAAAACTGGCTAAATTTACGCTAGTTTCTGCTTATATTAACACCTAAGGCATTTTTACGCTCTATTTTCATATTTTAAGCTCATTTTGACAAGTTAAAAATGGTCGAAAATCGTCAAAAAGTTTACTTTTTGTCCAAATTTGGCCATTTTTGCCACATTTTTGGATGTCAAAAAAAATGACTCAAATTTAACGACTAGTTTCTCTTAATATTAACCAAGGGGGCACTCGCTAAGAGGCATTATTTAGGCTCCTATATTTTACATATTTTAAGCTTATTTTGGACAAAGTTAAAAAATGGTCGACAAATCGTCAAAAGTTAAGGATACACCCCCTTTACTTTTTGTCCAAATTTGGCCATTTTTTGCCAACATTTTTTGGCATGTCAAAAAATGAACTAAATTTAGCGCTAGTTTCTAAGAGGGGTTTAACTTTAAGCATTCCGACGATTTTTCCACTTAAGTCTGCAATTATTGTCTATAATAAAAAGAATAGGTTGAATGTCTTCTAAATTGGTCTGTTTTACTTGTTTTTGATGAAGTTAATGCCACAGGTACGCCTAAGCCATTTAAAAGATATTGAAACAATTCACCCATATTTTTAAGAATTATTACAAAGCGGAACTGTGCAAAAATTTGGCAAAAATAGGCCAAAAAGTAAAGGGGTTAACCTTAACTTTTTGACGATTTTCGACCATTTTTAACTTGTCAAATTAAGCTTAAAATATGAAAATAGATCCTAAATAATG
>JAYKKM010000414.1:1002500-1157690 GCA_035772405.1 Chrysogorgia sp. JL179-B06 | reverse complement strand
TTAGGTGTTAATATAAGCAGAAACTAGCGTAAATTTAGTCATTTTTTGACATCCAAAAATGTGGCAAAAATGGCCAAATTTGGACAAAAAGTATAGGGGTTAACCTTAACTTTTTGACGATTTTCGACCATTTTTAACTTGTCAAAATAAGCTTAAAAATATGAAAATAGAGCCTAAATAATGCCTTAGGTGTTAATATAAGCAGAAACTAGCGTAAATTTAGTCATTTTTTTGACGTCCAAAAATGTGGCAAAAATGACCAAATTTGGACAAAAAGTAAAGGGGTTAAACCTTAACTTTTTGACGATATTCGACCATTTTTAACTTGTCAAAATGAGCTTAAAATATTTAAATAGAGCCTAAATAATGCCTTAGGTGGTAATATAAGCAGAAACCTAGCGTAAATTTAGTCATTTTTTGACATCCAAAAATGTGGCAAAAATGACCAAATTTGGACAAAAAGTAAAGGGGTTAACCTTAACTTTTTGACGATTTTCGACATTTTTGACGATTTCGACCGAAAAATTTTTTACTTGGCAAACTGAGCTAAAATATGGAACAAAAAGTAGAGCCTAAATAATGTCTTTATTAAGGTGTTAATAGAAGCGAGTGTTAATATAAGCAGAAACTAGCGTAAATTTAGTCATTTTATGACATCCAAAAATGTGTCAAAATGGCCAAATTTGGACAAAAAGTAAAGGGGTTAACCTTAACTTTTTGACGATTTTCGACATTTTTAAACTTGTCAAAATGAGCTTAAAATCTGAAAATAGAGCCTAAATAATGCCTTAGGTGTTAATATAAGCAGAAACTAGCGTAAATTTAGTCATTTTTTGACATCCAAAAATGTGGCAAAAATGGCCAAATTAGGACAAAAAGTAAAGGGGTTAACCTTAACTTTTTGACGATTTTTCGACCATTTTTAACTTGTCAAATGAGCTTAAAATATGAAAATAGAGCCTAGATAATGCCTTAGGTGTTAATATAAGCAGAAAAACTAGCGTAAATTTAGTCATTTTTTGACATCCAAAAATGTGGCAAAAATGGCCAAATTTGGACAAAAAGTAAAGGGGTTAACCTTAACTTTTTGACGATTTTCGACCATTTTTAACTTGTCAAAATGAGCTTAAAATATGAAAATAGAGCCTAAATAATGCCTTAGGTGTTAATATAAGCAGAAACTAGCGTAAATTTAGTCATTTTTTGACATCCAAAAATGTGGCAAAAATGGCCAAATTTGGACAAAAAGTAAAGGGGTTAACCTTAACTTTTTGACGAGTATCGACCATTTTTAACTTGTCAAAATGAGCTTAAAAATATGAAAATCAGAGCCTAAATAATGCCTTAGGTGTTAATATAAGCAGAAACTAGCGTAAATTTAGTCATTTTTTGACATCCAAAAATGTGGGCAAAAATGGCCAAATTTGGACAAAAAGTAAAAGGGGTTAACCTTAACTTTTTGACGATTTTCGACCATTTTTAACTTGTCAAAATGAGCTTAAAATATGAAAATAGAGCCTAAATAATGCCCTTAGGTGTTAATATAAGCAGAGAAACTAGCGTAAATTTAGTCATTTTATGACATCCAAAAATGTGGCAAAAATGGCCAAATTTGGACAAAAAGTAAAGGGGTTAACCTTAACTTTTTGACGATTTTCGACCATTTTTAACTTGTCAAAATGAGCTTAAAATATGAAAATAGAGCCTAAATAATGCCTTAGGTGTTAATATAAGCAGAAACTAGCGTAAATTTAGTCATTTTATGACATCCAAAAATGTGGCAAAAATGGCCAAATTTGGACAAAAAGTAAAGGGGTTAACCTTAACTTTTTGACGATTTTCGACAATTTTTAACTTCTCAAAATGAGCTTAAAATATGAAAATAGAGCCTAAATAATGCCTTAGGTGTTAATATAAGCAGAAACTAGCGTAAATTTAGTCATTTTTTGACATCCAAAAATGTGGCAAAAATGGCCAAATTTGGACAAAAAGTAAAGGGGTTAACCTTAACTTTTTGACGATTTACGATTTTCGACCATTTTAACTTGTCAAAATGAGCTTAAAATATGAAAATAGAGCCTAAATAATGCCTTAGGTGTTAATATAAGCAGAAACTAGCGTAAATTTAGTCATTTTATGACATCCAAAAATGTGGCAAAAATGGCCAAATTTGGACAAAAAGTAAAGGGGTTAACCTTAACTTTTTGACGATTTTCCACCATTTTTAACTTGTCAAAATGAGCTTAAAATATTTAAATAGAGCCTAGATAATGCCTTAGGTGTTAATATAAGCAGAAACTAGCGTAAATTTAGTCATTTTTTGACATCCAAAAATGTGGCAAAAATGGCCAAATTTGGACAAAAAGTAAAGGGACGATTTTGACGATTTTCGACCATTTTTAACTTGTCAAAATAAGCTTAAAATATGAAAATAGAGCCTAAATAATGCCTTAGGTGTTAATATAAGCAGAAACTAGCGTAAATTTAGTCATTTTTTGACATCCAAAAATGTGGCAAAAATGGCCAAATTTGGACAAAAAGTAAAGGGGTTAACCTTAACTTTTTGACGATTTTCGACCATTTTTAACTTGTCAAAATGAGCTTAAAATATGAAAATAGAGCCTAAATAATGCCTTAGGTGTTAATATAAGCAGAAACTAGCATAAATTTAGTCATTTTTTGACATCCAAAAATGTGGCAAAATGGGCCAAATTTGGACAAAAAGTAAAGGGGTTAACCTTAACTTTTTGACGATTTTCGACCAGTTTTAACTTGTCAAAATGAGCTTAAAATATGAAAATAGAGCCTAAATAATGCCTTAGGTGTTAATATAAGCAGAAACTAGCGTAAATTTAGTCATTTTTGACATCCAAAAATGTGGCAAAAATGGCCAAATTTGGACAAAAAGTAAAGGGGTTAACCTTAACTTTTTGACGATTTTCGACCATTTTTAACTTGTCAAAATGAGCTTAAAATATTTAAATAGAGCCTAGATAATGCCTTAGGTGTTAATATAAGCAGAAACTAGCGTAAATTTAGTCATTTTATGACATCCAAAAATGTGGCAAAAATGGCCAAATTTGGACAAAAAGTAAAGGGGTTAACCTTAAACTTTTTGACGATTTTCGACCATTTTTAACTTGTCAAAATGAGCTTAAAATATGAAAATAGAGCCTAAATAATGCCTTAGGTGTTAATATAAGCAGAAACTAGCGTATATTTAGTCATTTTATGACATCCAAAAATGTGGCAAAAATGGCCAAATTTTGGACAAAAAGTAAAGGGGTTAACCTTAACTTTTTGTCCGATTTTCGACCATTTTTTAACTTGTCAAAATGAGCTTAAAATATGAAAATAGAGCCTAAATAATGCCTTAGGTGTTAATATAAGCAGAAACTAGCGTAAATTTAGTCATTTTATGACATCCAAAAATGTGTCAAAAATGGCCAAATTTGGACAAAAGTAAAGGTGTTAACCTTAACTTTTTGACGATTTTCGACCATTTTTAACTTGTCAAAATTAGCTTAAAATATGAAAATAGAGCCTAAATAATGCCTTAGGTGTTAATATAAGCAGAAACTAGCGTAAATTTAGTCATTTTTTGACATCCACAATGTGGCAAAAATGGGCAAATTTGGACAAAAAGTAAAGGGGTTAACCTTAACTTTTTGACGATTTTCGACCATTTTTAACTTGTCAAAATGAGCTTAAAATATGAAAATAAAGCCTAGATAATGACTTAGTTGTTAATATAAGGAGAAACTAGCGTAAATTTAGTCATTTTTTGACATCCAAAAATGTGGCAAAAATAGCCAAATTTGGACAAAAAGTAAAGGGGTTAACCTTAACTTTTTGACGATTTTCGACCATTTTTAACTTGTCAAAATGAGCTTAAAATATGAAAATAGAGCCTAAATAATGCCTTTAGGTGTTAATATAAGCAGAAACTAGCGTAACTTTAGTCATTTATGACATCCAAAAATGTGGCAAAAATGGCCAAATTTGGACAAAAAGTAAAGGGTTAACCTTAACTTTTTGACGATTTTCGACCATTTTTAACTTGTCAAAATGAGCTTAAAATATGAAAATAGAGCCTAAATAAATGCCTTAGGTGTTAATATAAGCAGAAACTAGCGTAAATTTAGTCATTTTATGACATCCAAAAATGTGGCAGAAAATGGCCAAATTTGGGACAAAAAGTAAAGGGGTTAACCTTAACTTTTTGACGATTTTCGACCATTTTTAACTTCTCAAAATGAGCTTAAAATATGAAAATAGAGCCTAAATAATGCCTTAGGTGTTAATATAAGCAGAAACTAGCGTAAATTTAGTCATTTTTTGACATCCAAAAATGTGGCAAAAATGGCCAAATTTGGACAAAAAGTAAAGGGGTTAACCTTAACTTTTTGACGATTTTCGACCATTTTTAACTTGTCAAAATGAGCTTAAAATATGAAAATAGAGCCTAAATAATGCCTTAGGTGTTAATATAAGCAGAAACTAGCGTAAATTTAGTCATTTTTTGACATCCAAAATGTGGCAAAAATGGCCAAATTTGGACAAAAAGTAAAGGGGTTAACCTTAACTTTTTGACGATTTTCGACCATTTTTAACTTGTCAAAATGAGCTTAAAATATTAAAATAGAGCCTAAATAATGCCTTAGGTGTTAATATAAGCAGAAACTAGCGTAAATTTAGTCATTTTTTGACATCCAAAAATGTGGCAAAAATGACCAAATTTGGACAAAAAGTAAAGGGGTTAACCTTAACTTTTTGACGATTTTCGACCATTTTTAACTTGTCAAAATGAGCTTAAAATATGAAAATAGAGCCTAAATAATGCCTTAGGTGTTAATATAAGCAGAAACTAGCGTAAATTTAGTCATTTTGAGACATTCCCAAAAATGTGGCAAAAATGGCCAAATTTGGACAAAAAGTAAAGGGGTTAACCTTAACTTTTTGACGATTTTCGAACCATTTTTAACTTGTCAAAAAGAGCTTAAAATATGAAAATAGAGCCTAAATAATGCCTTAGTGTTAATATAAGCAGAAACTAGCGTAAATTTAGTCATTTTTATGACATCCAAAAATGTGGCAAAAATGGCCAAATTTGGACAAAAAGTAAAGGGGTTAACCTTAACTTTTTGACGATTTTCGAGCATTTTTAACTTGTCAAAATGAGCTTAAAATATGAAAATAGAGCCTAAATAATGCCTTAGGTGTTAATATAAGCAGAAACTAGCGTAAATTTAGTCATTTTTTGACATCCAAAAATGTGGCAAAAATGGCCAAATTTGGACAAAAAGTAAAGGGGTTAACCTTAACTTTTTGACGATTTTCGACCATTTTTAACTTGTCAAAATGAGCTTAAAATATGAAAATAGAGCCTAAATAATGCCTTAGGTGTTAATATAAGCAGAAACTAGCGTAAATTTAGTCATTTTTTGACATCCAAAAATGTGGCAAAAAATGGCCAAATTTGGACAAAAAAGTAAAGGGGTTAACCTTAACTTTTTGACGATTTTCGACCATTTTTAACTTGTCAAAATGAGCTTAAAATATGAAAATAGAGCCTAAATAATGCCTTAGGTGTTAATATAAGCAGAAACTAGCGTAAATTTAGTCATTTTATGACATCCAAAAATGTGGCAAAAATAGCCAAATTTGGACAAAAAGTAAAGGGGTTAACCTTAACTTTTTGACGATTTTCGACCATTTTTAACTTGTCAAAATGAGCTTAAAATATGAAAATAGAGCCTAAATAATGCCTTAGGTGTTAATATAAGCAGAAACTAGCGTAAATTTAGTCATTTTATGACATCCAAAAATGTGGCAAAAATGGCCAAATTTGGACAAAAAGTAAAGGGGTTAAACCTTAACTTTTTTGACGATTTTTCGACCATTTTTAACTTCTCAAAATGAGCTTAAAATATGAAAATAGAGCCTAAATAATGCCTTAGGTGTTAATATAAGCAGAAACTAGCGTAAATTTAGTCATTTTATGACATCCAAAAATGTGGCAAAAATGGCAAATTTGGACAAAAAGTAAAGGGGTTAACCTTAACTTTTTGACGATTTTCGACCATTTTTAACTTGTCAAAATGAGCTTAAAATATGAAAATAGAGCCAAAATAATGCCTTAGGTGTTAATATAAGCAGAAACTAGCGTAAGATTTAGTCATTTTTTGACATCCAAAAATGTGGCAAAAATGGCCAAATTTGGACAAAAAGTAAAGGGGTTAACCTTAACTTTTTGACGATTTTCGACACATTTTTAACGTTCTCAAAATGAGCTTAAAATATGAAAATAGAAGCCTAAATAATGCCTTAAGGTGTTAATATAAGCAGAAACTAGCGTAAATTTAGTCATTTTAATGACATCCAAAAATGTGGCAAAAATGGCCAAATTTGGACAAAAAGTAAAGGGGTTAACCTTAACTTTTTGACGATTTCGACCATTTTTAACTTGTCAAAATGAGCTTAAAATATGAAAATAGAGGCCTAAATAATGCCTTAGGTGTTAATATAAGCAGAAACTAGCGTAAATTTAGTCATTTTTTGACATCCAAAATGTGACAAAAATGGCCAAATTTTGGACAAAAAGTAAAGGGGTTAACCTTAACTTTTTGACGATTTTCGACCATTTTTAACTTGTCAAAATGAGCTTAAAATATGAAAATTAAAGCCTAAATAATGCCTTAGGTGTTAATATAAGCAGAAACTAGCATAAATTTAGTCATTTTTTGACATCCAAAAATGTGGCAAAAATAGCCAAATTTGGACAAAAAGTAAAGGGGTTAACCTTAACTTTTTGGACGATTTTCGACCATTTTTAACTTGTCAAAAATGAGCTTAAAATATGAAAATAGAGCCTAAAATAATGCCTTAGGTGTTAATATAAGCAGAAACTAGCGTAAATTTAGTCATTTTAATGACATCCAAAAATGTGGCAAAAATGGCCAAATTTGGACAAAAAGTAAAGGGGTTAACCTTAACTTTTTGACCGATTTTCGACCATTTTTAACTTGTCAAAAATGAGCTTAAAATATGAAAATAGAGCCTAAATAATGCCTTAGGTGTTAATATAAGCAGAAACTAGCGTAAATTTAGTCATTTTATGACATCCAAAAATGTGGCAAAAATGGCCAAATTTGGAACAAAAAGTAAAGGGGTTAACCTTAACTTTTTGACGATTTTCGACCATTTTTAACATCTCAAAATGAAGCTTGAAAATATGAAAATAGAGCCTAAATAATGCCTTAGGTGTTAATATAAGCAGAAACTAGCGTAAATTTAGTCATTTTATGACATCCAAAAATGTGGCAAAAAATGGCCAAATTTGGACAAAAAGTAAAGGGGTTAACCTTAACTTTTTGACGATTTTCGACCATTTTTAACTTGTCAAGATGAGCTTAAAATATGAAAATAGAGCCTAAATAATGCCTTAGGTGTTAATATAAGCAGAAACTAGCGTAAAATTTAGTCATTTTTTGACATCCAAAAATGTGGCAAAAATGGCCAAATTTGAGACAAAAAGTAAAGGGGTTAACCTTAACTTTTTGACGATTTTCGACCATTTTTAACTATGTCAAAATGAGCTTAAAATATGAAAATAGCGGCCTAAATAATGCCTTAGGTGTTAATATAAGCAGAAACTAGCGTAAATTTAGTCATTTTTTGACATCCAAAAATGTGGCAAAAATGGCCAAATTTGGACAAAAAGTAAAGGGGTTAACCTTAACTTTTTGACGATTTTCGACCATATTTTAACTTGTCAAAATGAGCTTAAAAATATGAAAATAGAGCCTAAATAATGCCTTAGGTGTTAATATAAGCAGAAACTAGCGTAAATTTAGTCATTTTATGACATCCAAAAATGTGGCAAAAATGGCCAAATTTGGACAAAAAGTAAAGGGGTTAACCTTAAATTTTGACGATTTTCGACCATTTTTAACTTGTCAAAATGAGCTTAAAATATGAAAATAGAGCCTAAATAATGCCTTAGGTGTTAATATAAGCAGAAACTAGCGTAAATTTAGTCATTTTTTGACATCCAAAAATGTGGCAAAAATGGCCAAATTTGGACAAAAAGTAAAGGGGTTAACCTTAACTTTTTGACGATTTTCGACCATTTTTAACTTGTCAAAATGAGCTTAAAATATGAAAATAGAGCCTAAATAATGCCTTAGGTGTTAATATAAGCAGAAACTAGCGTAAATTTAGTCATTTTATGACATCCAAAAATGTGGCAAAAATAGCCAAATTTGGACAAAAAGTAAAGGGGTTAACCTTAACTTTTTGACGATTTTCGAGCATTTTTAACTTGTCAAAATGAGCTTAAAATATGAAAATAGAGCCTAAATAATGCCTTAGGTGTTAATATAAGCAGAAACTAGCGTAAATTTAGTCATTTTATGACATCCAAAAATGTGGCAAAAATGGCCAAATTTGGACAAAAAGTAAAGGGGTTAACCTTAACTTTTTGACGATTTTCGACCATTTTTAACTTCTCAAAATGAGCTTGAAATATGAAAATAGAGCCTAAATAATGCCTTAGGTGTTAATATAAAGGCAGAAACTAGCGTAAATTTAGTCATTTTATGACATCCAAAAATGTGGCAAAAAATGGCCAAATTTGTGACAAAAAGTAAAGGGGTTAACCTTAACTTTTTGACGATTTTCGACCATTTTTAACTTGTCAAAATGAGCTTAAAAATATGAAAATAGAGCCTAAATAATGCCTTAGGTGTTAATATAAGCAGAAACTAGCGTAAATTTAGTCATTTTATGACATCCAAAAATGTGGCAAAAATGGCCAAATTTGGACAAAAAGTAAAGGGGTTAACCTTAACTTTTTGACGGATTTTCGACCATTTTTAACTTGTCAAGAGTTTAAAATATGAAAATAGAGTCCTAAATAATGCCTTAGGTGTTAATATAAGCAGAAACTAGCGTAAATTAAGTCATTTTTTGACATCCAAAAATGTGGCAAAAATGGCCAAATTTGGACAAAAAGTAAAGGGGTTAACCTTAACTATTTGACGATTTTCGACCATTTTTAACTTGTCAAAATGAGCTTAAAATATGAAAATAGAAGCCTAAATAATGCCTTAGGTGTTAATATAAGCAGAAACTAGCGTAAATTTAGTCATTTTATGACATCCAAAAATGTGGCAAAAATGGCCAAATTTGGACAAAAAGTAAAGGGGTTAACCTTAACTTTTTGACGATTTTCGACCATTTTTAACTTGTCAAAATGAGCTTAAAATATGAAAATAGAGCCTAAATAATGCCTTAGGTGTTAATATAAGCAGAAACTAGCGTAAAATTTAGTCATTTTATGACATCCAAAAATGTGGCAAAAATGGCCAAATTTGGACAAAAAGTAAAGGGGTTAACCTTAACTTTTTGACGATTTTCGACCATTTTTAACTTGTCAAAATGAGCTTAAAATATGAAAATAGAGCCTAAATAATGCCTTAGGTGTTAATATAAGCAGAAAACTAGCGTAACTTTAGTCATTTTATGACATCCAAAAATGTGGCAAAAATGGCCAAATTTGGACAAAAAGTAAAGGGGTTAACCTTAACTTTTTGACGATTTTCGACCATTTTTAACTTCTCAAAATGAGCTTAAAATATGAAAATAGAGCAGAAACTAGCGAAAATTTAGTCATTTTATGACATCCAAAAATGTGGCAAAAATGGCCAAATTTGGACAAAAAGTAAAGGGGTTAACCTTAACTTTTTGACGATTTTCGACCATTTTTAACTTGTCAAAATGAGCTTAAAATATGAAAATAGAGCCTAAATAATGCCTTAGGTGTTAATATAAGCAGAAACTAGCGTAAATTTAGTCATTTTATGACATCCAAAAATGTGGCAAAAATGGCCAAATTTGGACAAAAAGTAAAGGGGTTAACCTTAACTTTTTGACGATTTTCGACCATTTTTTAACTTGTCAAAGTGAGCTTAAAATATGAAAATAGAGCCTAAATAATGCCTTAGGTGTTAATATAAGCAGAAACTAGCGTAAATTTAGTCATTTTATGACATCCAAAAATGTGGCAAAAATGGCCAAATTTGGACAAAAAGTAAAGGGGTTAACCTTAACTTTTTGACGATTTTCGAGCATTTTTAACTTGTCAAAATGAGCTTAAAATATGAAAATAGAGCCTAAATAATGCCTTAGGTGTTAATATAAGCAGAAACTAGCGTAACTTTAGTCATTTTATGACATCCAAAAATGTGGCAAAAATGGCCAAATTTGGACAAAAAGTAAAGGGGTTAACCTTAACTTTTTGACGATTTTCGACCATTTTTAACTTCTCAAAATGAGCTTAAAATATGAAAATAGAGAGAAACTAGCGAAAATTTAGTCATTTTATGACATCCAAAAATGTGGCAAAAATGGCCAAATTTGGACAAAAAGTAAAGGGGTTAACCTTAACTTTTTGACGATTTTCGACCATTTTTAACTTGTCAAAATGAGCTTAAAATATGAAAATAGAGCCTAAATAATGCCTTAGGTGTTAATATAAGCAGAAACTAGCGTAAATTTAGTCATTTTATGACATCCAAAAATGTGGCAAAAATGGCCAAATTTGGACAAAAAGTAAAGGGGTTAACCTTAACTTTTTGACGATTTTCGACCATTTTTAACTTGTCAAAGTGAGCTTAAAATATGAAAATAGAGCCTAAATAATGCCTTAGGTGTTAATATAAGCAGAAACTAGCGTAAATTTAGTCATTTTATGACATCCAAAATGTGGCAAAAATGGCCAAATTTGGACAAAAAGTAAAGGGGTTAACCTTAACTTTTTGACGATTTTCGACCATTTTTAACTTGTCAAAATGAGCTTAAAATATGAAAATAGAGCCTAAATAATGCCTTAGGTGTTAATATAAGCAGAAACTAGCGTAAATTTAGTCATTTTATGACATCCAAAAATGTGGCAAAAATGGCCAAATTTGGACAAAAAGTAAAGGGGTTAACCTTAACTTTTTGACGATTTTCGAGCATTTTTAACTTGTCAAAATGAGCTTAAAATATGAAAATAGAGCCTAAATAATGCCTTAGGTGTTAATATAAGCAGAAACTAGCGTAACTTTAGTCATTTTATGACATCCAAAAATGTGGCAAAAATGGCCAAATTTGGACAAAAAGTAAAGGGGTTAACCTTAACTTTTTGACGATTTTCGACCATTTTTAACTTCTCAAAATGAGCTTAAAATATGAAAATAGAGCCTAAATAATGCCTTAGGTTTTAATATAAGCAGAAACTAGCGTAAATTTAGTCATTTTATGACATCCAAAAATGTGGCAAAAATGGCCAAATTTGGACAAAAAGTAAAGGGGTTAACCTTAACTTTTTGACGATTTTCGACCATTTTTAACTTGTCAAAATGAGCTTAAAATATGAAAATAGAGCCTAAATAATGCCTTAGGTGTTAATATAAGCAGAAACTAGCGTAAATTTAGTCATTTTATGACATCCAAAAATGTGGCAAAAATGGCCAAATTTGGACAAAAAGTAAAGGGGTTAACCTTAACTTTTTGACGATTTTCGACCATTTTTAACTTGTCAAAATGAGCTTAAAATATGAAAATAGAGCCTAAATAATGCCTTAGGTGTTAATATAAGCAGAAACTAGCGTAAATTTAGTCATTTTATGACATCCAAAAATGTGGCAAAAATGGCCAAATTTGGACAAAAAGTAAAGGGGTTAACCTTAACTTTTTGACGATTTTCGACCATTTTTAACTTGTCAAAATGAGCTTAAAATATGAAAATAGAGCCTAAATAATGCCTTAGGTGTTAATATAAGCAGAAACTAGCGTAAATTTAGTCATTTTTTGACATCCAAAATGTGGCAAAAATGGCCAAATTTGGACAAAAAGTAAAGGGGTTAACCTTAACTTTTTGACGATTTTCGACCATTTTTAACTTGTCAAAATGAGCTTAAAATATGAAAATAAAGCCTAAATAATGCCTTAGGTGTTAATATAAGCAGAAACTAGCATAAATTTAGTCATTTTTTGACATCCAAAAATGTGGCAAAAATAGCCAAATTTGGACAAAAAGTAAAGGGGTTAACCTTAACTTTTTGACGATTTTCGACCATATTTAACTTGTCAAAATGAGCTTAAAATATGAAAATAGAGCCTAAATAATGCCTTAGGTGTTAATATAAGCAGAAACTAGCGTAAATTTAGTCATTTTATGACATCCAAAAATGTGGCAAAAATGGCCAAATTTGGACAAAAAGTAAAGGGGTTAACCTTAACTTTTTGACGATTTTCGACCATTTTTAACTTGTCAAAATGAGCTTAAAATATGAAAATAGAGCCTAAATAATGCCTTAGGTGTTAATATAAGCAGAAACTAGCGTAAATTTAGTCATTTTATGACATCCAAAAATGTGGCAAAAATGGCCAAATTTGGACAAAAAGTAAAGGGGTTAACCTTAACTTTTTGACGATTTTCGAGCATTTTTAACTTGTCAAAATGAGCTTAAAATATGAAAATAGAGCCTAAATAATGCCTTAGGTGTTAATATAAGCAGAAACTAGCGTAACTTTAGTCATTTTATGACATCCAAAAATGTGGCAAAAATGGCCAAATTTGGACAAAAAGTAAAGGGGTTAACCTTAACTTTTTGACGATTTTCGACCATTTTTAACTTCTCAAAATGAGCTTAAAATATGAAAATAGAGCCTAAATAATGCCTTAGGTGTTAATATAAGCAGAAACTAGCGTAAATTTAGTCATTTTATGACATCCAAAAATGTGGCAAAAATGGCCAAATTTGGACAAAAAGTAAAGGGGTTAACCTTAACTTTTTGACGATTTTCGACCATTTTTAACTTGTCAAAGTGAGCTTAAAATATGAAAATAGAGCCTAAATAATGCCTTAGGTGTTAATATAAGCAGAAACTAGCGTAAATTTAGTCATTTTATGACATCCAAAAATGTGGCAAAAATGGCCAAATTTGGACAAAAAGTAAAGGGGTTAACCTTAACTTTTTGACGATTTTCGACCATTTTTAACTTGTCAAAATGAGCTTAAAATATGAAAATAGAGCCTAAATAATGCCTTAGGTGTTAATATAAGCAGAAACTAGCGTAAATTTAGTCATTTTATGACATCCAAAAATGTGGCAAAAATGGCCAAATTTGGACAAAAAGTAAAGGGGTTAACCTTAACTTTTTGACGATTTTCGACCATTTTTAACTTGTCAAAATGAGCTTAAAATATGAAAATAGAGCCTAAATAATGCCTTAGGTGTTAATATAAGCAGAAACTAGCGTAAATTTAGTCATTTTATGACATCCAAAAATGTGGCAAAAATGGCCAAATTTGGACAAAAAGTAAAGGGGTTAACCTTAACTTTTTGACGATTTTCGACCATTTTTAACTTCTCAAAATGAGCTTAAAATATGAAAATAGAGCCTAAATAATGCCTTAGGTGTTAATATAAGCAGAAACTAGCGTAAATTTAGTCATTTTATGACATCCAAAAATGTGGCAAAAATGGCCAAATTTGGACAAAAAGTAAAGGGGTTAACCTTAACTTTTTGACGATTTTCGACCATTTTTAACTTGTCAAAATGAGCTTAAAATATGAAAATAGAGCCTAAATAATGCCTTAGGTGTTAATATAAGCAGAAACTAGCGTAAATTTAGTCATTTTATGACATCCAAAAATGTGGCAAAAATGGCCAAATTTGGACAAAAAGTAAAGGGGTTAACCTTAACTTTTTGACGATTTTCGACCATTTTTAACTTGTCAAGATGAGCTTAAAATATGAAAATAGAGCCTAAATAATGCCTTAGGTGTTAATATAAGCAGAAACTAGCGTAAATTTAGTCATTTTTTGACATCCAAAATGTGGCAAAAATGGCCAAATTTGGACAAAAAGTAAAGGGGTTAACCTTAAATTTTGACGATTTTCGACCATTTTTAACTTGTCAAAATGAGCTTAAAATATGAAAATAAAGCCTAAATAATGCCTTAGGTGTTAATATAAGCAGAAACTAGCATAAATTTAGTCATTTTTTGACATCCAAAAATGTGGCAAAAATAGCCAAATTTGGACAAAAACTAAAGGGGTTAACCTTAACTTTTTGACGATTTTCGACCATTTTTAACTTGTCAAAATGAGCTTAAAATATGAAAATAGAGCCTAAATAATGCCTTAGGTGTTAATATAAGCAGAAACTAGCGTAAATTTAGTCATTTTATGACATCCAAAAATGTGGCAAAAATGGCCAAATTTGGACAAAAAGTAAAGGGGTTAACCTTAACTTTTTGACGATTTTCGACCATTTTTAACTTGTCAAAATGAGCTTAAAATATGAAAATAGAGCCTAAATAATGCCTTAGGTGTTAATATATGCAGAAACTAGCGTAAATTTAGTCATTTTATGACATCCAAAAATGTGGCAAAAATGGCCAAATTTGGACAAAAAGTAAAGGGGTTAACCTTAACTTTTTGACGATTTTCGAGCATTTTTAACTTGTCAAAATGAGCTTAAAATATGAAAATAGAGCCTAAATAATGCCTTAGGTGTTAATATAAGCAGAAACTAGCGTAACTTTAGTCATTTTATGACATCCAAAAATGTGGCAAAAATGGCCAAATTTGGACAAAAAGTAAAGGGGTTAACCTTAACTTTTTGACGATTTTCGACCATTTTTAACTTGTCAAAATGAGCTTAAAATATGAAAATAGAGCCTAAATAATGCCTTAGGTGTTAATATAAGCAGAAACTAGCGTAACTTTAGTCATTTTATGACATCCAAAAATGTGGCAAAAATGGCCAAATTTGGACAAAAAGTAAAGGGGTTAACCTTAACTTTTTGACGATTTTCGACCATTTTTAACTTGTCAAAATGAGCTTAAAATATGAAAATAGAGCCTAAATAATGCCTTAGGTGTTAATATAAGCAGAAACTAGCGTAAATTTAGTCATTTTATGACATCCAAAAATGTTGGCAAATTTGGACAAATTTGGACAAAAAGTAAAGGGGTTAACCTTAACTTTTTGACGATTTTCGACCATTTTTAACTTGTCAAAATGAGCTTAAAATATGAAAATAGAGCCTAAATAATGCCTTAGGTGTTAATATAAGCAGAAACTAGCATAAATTTAGTCATGTTTTGACATCCAAAAATGTGGCAAAAATAGCCAAATTTGGACAAAAAGTAAAGGGGTTAACCTTAACTTTTTGACGATTTTCGACCCTATTTAACTTGTCAAAATGAGCTTAAAATATGAAAATAGAGCCTAAATGATGCCTTAGGTGTTAATATAAGCAGAAACTAGCGTAAATTTAGTCATTTTATGACATCCAAAAATGTGGCAAAAATGGCCAAATTTGGACAAAAAGTAAAGGGGTTAACCTTAACTTTTTGACGATTTTCGACCATTTTTAACTTGTCAAAATGAGCTTAAAATATGAAAATAGAGCCTAAATAATGCCTTAGGTGTTAATATAAGCAGAAACTAGCGTAAATTTAGTCATTTTTTGACATCCAAAAACGTGGCAAAAATGGGCAAATTTGGACAAAAAGTAAAGGGGTTAACCTTAACTTTTTGACGATTTTCGACCATTTTTAACTTGTCAAAATGAGCTTAAAATATGAAAATAGAGCCTAAATAATGCCTTAGGTGTTAATATAAGCAGAAACTAGCGTAAATTTAGTCATTTTATGACATCCAAAAATGTGGCAAAAATGGCCAAATTTGGACAAAAAGTAAAGGGGTTAACCTTAACTTTTGACGATTTTCGGCCATTTTTAACTTGTCAAAATGAGCTTAAAATATGAAAATAGAGCCTAAATAATGCCTTAGGTGTTAATATAAGCAGAAACTAGTATAAATTTAGTCATTTTTTGACATGCAAAAATGTGGCAAAAATAGCCAAATTTGGACAAAAAGTAAAGGGGTTAACCTTAACTTTTTGACGATTTTCGACCATTTTTAACTTGTCAAAATGAGCTTAAAATATGAAAATAGAGCCTAAATAATGCCTTAGGTGTTAATATAAGCAGAAACTAGCGTAAATTTAGTCATTTTTTGACATCCAAAAACGTGGCAAAAATGGCCAAATTTGGACAAAAAGTAAAGGGGTTAACCTTAACTTTTTGACGATTTTCGACCATTTTTAACTTGTCAAAATGAGCTTAAAATATGAAAATAGAGCCTAAATAATGCCTTAGGTGTTAATATAAGCAGAAACTAGCGAAAATTTGGTCATTTTATGACATCCAAAAATGTGGCAAAAATGTCCAAATTTGGACAAAAAGTAAAGGGGTTAACCTTAAATTTTGACGATTTTCGGCCATTTTTAACTTGTCAAAATGAGCTTAAAATATGAAAATAGAGCCTAAATAATGCCTTAGGTGTTAATATAAGCAGAAACTAGCATAAATTTAGTCATGTTTTGACATCCAAAAATGTGGCAAAAATAGCCAAATTTGGACAAAAAGTAAAGGGGTTAACCTTAACTTTTTGACGATTTTCGACCCTATTTAACTTGTCAAAATGAGCTTAAAATATGAAAATAGAGCCTAAATGATGCCTTAGGTGTTAATATAAGCAGAAACTAGCGTAAATTTAGTCATTTTATGACATCCAAAAATGTGGCAAAAATGGCCAAATTTGGACAAAAAGTAAAGGGGTTAACCTTAACTTTTTGACGATTTTCGACCATTTTTAACTTGTCAAAATGAGCTTAAAATATGAAAATAGAGCCTAAATAATGCCTTAGGTGTTAATATAAGCAGAAACTAGCGTAAATTTAGTCATTTTTTGACATCCAAAAACGTGGCAAAAATGGGCAAATTTGTACAAAAGTAAAGGGGTTAACCTTAACTTTTTGACGATTTTCGACCATTTTTAACTTGTCAAAATGAGCTTAAAATATGAAAATAGAGCCTAAATAATGCCTTAGGTGTTAATATAAGCAGAAACTAGCGTAAATTTAGTCATTTTATGACATCCAAAAATGTGGCAAAAATGGCCAAATTTGGACAAAAAGTAAAGGGGTTAACCTTAACTTTTGACGATTTTCGGCCATTTTTAACTTGTCAAAATGAGCTTTAAAATATGAAAATAGAGCCTAAATAATGCCTTAGGTGTTAATATAAGCAGAAACTAGTATAAATTTAGTCATTTTTTGACATCCAAAAATGTGGCAAAAATAGCCAAATTTGGACAAAAAGTAAAGGGGTTAACCTTAACTTTTTGACGATTTTCGACCATTTTTAACTTGTCAAAATGAGCTTAAAATATGAAAATAGAGCCTAAATAATGCCTTAGGTGTTAATATAAGCAGAAACTAGCGTAAATTTAGTCATTTTTTGACATCCAAAAACGTGGCAAAAATGGCCAAATTTGGACAAAAAGTAAAGGGGTTAACCTTAACTTTTTGACGATTTTCGACCATTTTTAACTTGTCAAAATGAGCTTAAAATATGAAAATAGAGCCTAAATAATGCCTTAGGTGTTAATATAAGCAGAAACTAGCGTAAATTTGGTCATTTTATGACATCCAAAAATGTGGCAAAAATGGCCAAATTTGGACAAAAAGTAAAGGGGTTAACCTTAAATTTTGACGATTTTCGGCCATTTTTAACTTGTCAAAATGAGCTTAAAATATGAAAATAGAGCCTAAATAATGCCTTAGGTGTTAATATAAGCAGAAACTAGCGTCAATTTAGTCATTTTTTGACATGCAAAAATGTGGCAAAAATGGCCAAATTTGGATAAAAAGTAAAGGGGTTAACCTTAACTTTTTGACGATTTTCGACCATTTTTAACTTGTCAAAATGAGCTTAAAATATGAAAATAGAGCCTAAATAATGCCTTAGGTATTAATATAAGCAGAAACTAGCGTAAATTTAGTCATTTTTTGACATCCAAAAACGTGGCAAAAATGGCCAAATTTGGACAAAAAGTAAAGGGGTTAACCTTAACTTTTTGACGATTTTCGACCATTTTTAACTTGTCAAAATGAGCTTAAAATATGAAAATAGAGCCTAAATAATGCCTTAGGTGTTAATATAAGCAGAAACTAGCGTCAATTTAGTCATTTTTTGACATCCAAAAATGTGGCAAAAATGGCCAAATTTGGATAAAAAGTAAAGGGGTTAACCTTAACTTTTTGACGATTTTCGACCATTTTTAACTTGTCAAAATGAGCTTAAAATATGAAAATAGAGCCTAAATAATGCCTTAGGTATTAATATAAGCAGAAACTAGCGTAAATTTAGTCATTTTATGACATCCAAAAATGTGGCAAAAATGTCCAAATTTGGACAAAAAGTAAAGGGGTTAATTAACTTTTGACGATTTTCGGCCATTTTTAACTTGTCAAAATGAGCTTAAAATATGAAAATAGAGCCTAAATAATGCCTTAGGTGTTAATATAAGCAGAAACTAGCGTCAATTTAGTCATTTTTTGACATCCAAAAATGTGGCAAAAATGGCCAAATTTGGATAAAAAGTAAAGGGGTTAACCTTAACTTTTTGACGATTTTCGACCATTTTTAACTTGTCAAAATGAGCTTAAAATATGAAAATAGAGCCTAAATAATGCCTTAGGTATTAATATAAGCAGAAACTAGCGTAAATTTAGTCATTTTTTGACATCCAAATATGTGGCAAAAATGGCCAAATTTGGACAAAAAGTAAAGGGGTTAACCTTAACTTTTTGACGATTTTCGACCATTTTTAACTTGTCAAAATGAGCTTAAAATATGAAAATAGAGCCTAAATAATACCTTAGGTGTTAATATAAGCAGAAACTAGCGTAAATTTAGTCATTTTTTGACATCCAAAAATGTGGCAAAAATGGCCAAATTTGGACAAAAATAAAGGGGTTAGCCTTAACTTTTTGACGATTTTCGACCATTTTTAACTTGTCAAAATGAGCTTAAAATATGAAAATAGAGCCTAAATAATGCCTTAGGTGTTAATATAAGCAGAAACTAGCGTAAATTTAGTCATTTTATGACATCCAAAAATGTGGCAAAAATGGCCAAATTTGGACAAAAAGTAAAGGGGTTAACCTTAACTTTTTGACGATTTTCGACCATTTTTAACTTGTCAAAATGAGCTTAAAATATGAAAATAGAGCCTAAATAATGCCTTAGGTGTTAATATAAGCAGAAACTAGCGTAAATTTAGTCATTTTTTGACATCCAAAAATGTGGCAAAAATGGCCAAATTTGGATAAAAGTAAAGGGGTTAACCTTAACTTTTTGACGATTTTCGACCATTTTTAACTTGTCAAAATGAGCTTAAAATATGAAAATAGAGCCTAAATAATGCCTTAGGTGTTTAATATAAGCAGAAACTAGCGTAAATTTAGTCATTTATGACATCCAAAAATGTGGCAAAAAAGTCCAAATTTGGATAAAAAGTAAAGGGGTTAACCTTAACTTTTTGACGATTTTCGACCATTTTTAACTTGTCAAAATGAGCTTAAAATATGAAAATAGAGCCTAAATAATGCCTTAGGTGTTAATATAAGCAGAAACTAGCGTCAATTTAGTCATTTTTTGACATCCAAAAATGTGGCAAAAATGGCCAAATTTGGACAAAAAGTAAAGGGGTTAACCTTAACTTTTTGACGATTTTCGACCATTTTTAACTTGTCAAAATGAGCTTAAAATATGAAAATAGAGCCTAAATAATGCCTTAGGTATTAATATAAGCAGAAACTAGCGTAAATTTAGTCATTTTTTGACATCCAAATATGTGGCAAAAATGGCCAAATTTGGACAAAAAGTAAAGGGGTTAACCTTAACTTTTGACGATTTTCGACCATTTTTAACTTGTCAAAATTAGCTTAAAATATGAAAATAGAGCCTAAATAATACCTTAGGTGTTAATATAAGCAGAAACTAGCGTAAATTTAGTCATTTTTTGACATCCAAAAATGTGGCAAAAATGGCCAAATTTGGACAAAAAGTAAAGGGGTTAACCTTAACTTTTTGACGATTTTCGACCATTTTTAACTTGTCAAAATGAGCTTAAAATATGAAAATAGAGCCTAAATAATGCCTTAGGTGTTAATATAAGCAGAAACTAGCGTAAATTTAGTCATTTTATGACATCCAAAAATGTGGCAAAAAATGGCCAAATTTGGACAAAAAGTAAAGGGGTTAACCTTAACTTTTTGACGATTTTCGACCATTTTTAACTTGTCAAAATGAGCCTTAAAAATATGAAAATAGAGCCTAAATAATGCCTTAGGTGTTAATATAAGCAGAAACTAGCGTAAATTTAGTCATTTTTTGACATCCAAAAATGTGGCAAAAATGGCCAAATTTGGACAAAAAGTAAAGGGGTTAACCTTAACTTTTTGACGATTTTCGACCATTTTTAACTTGTTAAAATGAGCTTAAAATATGAAAATAGAGCCTAAATAATGCCTTAGGTGTTAATATAAGCAGAAACTAGCGGAAAATTAGTCATTTTTTGACATGCAAAAATGTGGCAAAAATGGTCAAATTTGGATAAAAAGTAAAGGGGTTAACCTTAACTTTTTGACGATTTTCGACCATTTTTAACTTGTCAAAATGAGCTTAAAATATGAAAATAGAGCCTAAATAATGCCTTAGGTATTAATATAAGCAGAAACTAGCGTAAATTTAGTCATTTTTTGACATCCAAAAATGTGGCAAAAATGGCCAAATTTGGACAAAAAGTAAAGGGGTTAACCTTAACTTTTGACGATTTTCGACCATTTTTAACTTGTCAAAATTAGCTTAAAATATGAAAATAGAGCCTAAATAATACCTTAGGTGTTAATATAAGCAGAAACTAGCGTAAATTTAGTCATTTTTTGACATCCAAAAATGTGGCAAAAATGCCAAAATTTGGACAAAAAGTAAAGGGGTTAACCTTAACTTTTTGACGATTTTCGGCCATTTTTAACTTGTCAAAATGAGCTTAAAATATGAAAATAGAGCCTAAATAATGCCTTAGGTGTTAATATAAGCAGAAACTAGCGTCAATTTAGTCATTTGTTTACATCCAAAAATGTGGCAAAAATGGCCAAATTTGGATAAAAAGTAAAGGGGTTAACCTTAACTTTTTGACGATTTTCGACCATTTTTAACTTGTCAAAATAAGCTTAAATTTGAAAATAGAGCCTAAATAATGCCTTAGGTATTAATATGAGCAGAAACTAGCGTAAATTTAGTCATTTTTTGACATCCAAAAACGTGGCAAAAATGGCCAAATTTGGACAAAATGTAAAGGGGTTAACCTTAACTTTTTGACGATTTTCGACCATTTTTAACTTGTCAAAATGAGCTTAAAATATGAAAATAGAGCCTAAATAATGCCTTAGGTGTTAATATAAGCAGAAACTAGCGTAAATTTAGTCATTTTATGACATCCAAAAATGTGGCAAAAATGGACAAATTTGGGCAAAAACCTTAACTTTTTGACGATTTTCGACCATTTTTAACTTAAGTCAAAATGAGCTTAAAATATGAAAATAGAGCCTAAATAATGCCTTAGGTGTTAATATAAGCAGAAACTAGTATAAATTTAGTCATTTTTTGACATCCAAAAATGTGGCAAAAATAGCCAAATTTGGACAAAAAGTAAAGGGGTTAACCTTAACTTTTTGACGATTTTCGACCATTTTTAACTTGTCAAAATGAGCTTAAAATATGAAAAATAGAGCCTAAATAAATGCCTTAGGTGTTAATATAAGCAGAAACTAGCGTAAATTTAGTCATTTTTTGACATCCAAAAATGTGGCAAAAATGGCCAAATTTGGACAAAAAGTAAAGGGGTTAACCTTAACTTTTTGACGATTTTCGACCATTTTTAACTTGTTAAAATGAGCTTAAAATATGAAAATAGAGCCTAAATAATGCCTTAGGTGTTAATATAAGCAGAAACTAGCGTAAATTTAGTCATTTTTTGACATCCAAAAATGTGGCAAAAATGGCCAAATTTGGACAAAAAGTAAAGGGGTTAACCTTAACTTTTTGACTGATTTTCGACCATTTTTAACTTGTTAAAATGAGCTTTTTAAATATGAAAATAGAGCCTAAATAATGCCTTAGGTGTTAATATAAGCAGAAACTAGCGGAAATTTAGTCATTTTTTGACATCCAAAAATGTGGCAAAAATGGCCAAATTTGGACAAAAAGTAAAGGGGTTAACCTTAACTTTTTGACGATTTTCGACCATTTTTAACTTGTCAAAATGAGCTTAAAATATGAAAATAAATCCTAAATAATGCCTTAGGTGTTAATATAAGCAGAAACTAGCGTCAATTTAGTCATTTTTTGACATCCAAAAATGTGGCAAAAATGGCCAAATTTGGATAAAAAGTAAAGGGGTTAACGTTAACTTTTTGACGATTTTCGACTATTTTTAACTTGTCAAAATAAGCTTAAAATATGAAAATAGAGCCTAAATAATGCCTTAGGTATTAATATGAGCAGAAACTAGCGTAAATTTAGTCATTTTTTGACATCCAAAAATGTGGCAAAAATGGCCAAATTTGGACAAAAATAAAGGGGTTAACCTTAACTTTTTTCGACTATTTTTAACTTGTAAAAATAAGCTTAAAATATGAAAATAGAGCCTAAATAATGCCTTAGGTATTAATATGAGCAGAGACTAGCGCAAATTTAGTCATTTTTTGACGTCCAAAAATGTGGCAAAAATGGCCAAATTTGGACAAAAAGTAAAGGGGTTAACCTTAACTTTTTGACGATTTTCGACCATTTTTAACTTGTCAAAATGAGCTTAAAATATGAAAATAGAGCCTAAATAATGCCTTAGGTGTTAATATGAGCAGAAACTAGCGTAAATTTAGTCATTTTTGACATCCAAAAATGAGGCAAAAATGGCCAAATTTGAACAAAAAGTAAAGGGGTTAACCTTAACTTTTTGACGATTTTCGAGCATTTTTAACTTGTCAAAATGAGCTTAAAATATGAAAATAGAGCCTAAATAATGCCTTAGGTGTTAATATAAGGAGAAACTAGCGTAAATTTAGTTATTTTTTGACATCCAAAAATGTGGCAAAAATGGCCAACTTAACTTTTTAACTTTAATTAACTTTTTGACGGTTTTCGACCATTTTTAACTTGTCAAAATGAGCTTAAAATATGAAAATAGAGCCTAAATAATGCCTTAGGTGTTAATATAAGCATAAACTAGCGTAAATTTAGTCATTTTTTGACATCCACACATTTTGGCCATTTTTGCCAAAGTTTTGGATGTCAAAAAATGACTAAATTTACGCTAGTTCTGCTCATATTAACACCTAAGGCATTATTTAGGCTATATTTTCATATTTTAAACTTATTTTGACAAGTTAAAAATGGTCGAAAATCGTCAAAAAGTAGTTAAGGTTAACCCTAAAAAATTGGGGAGGGAGAGCCTGCACGCATCCCATGGCAAAAATAGATTTTCTGTTGATATGGACTTCCAAGTATCACCGTACTTAACTTTCAATGACACTTTACAGCATCTACAGCGTTCAACGCGTTCGCAATAACTTCCGGTTCGCGCTAATTGGCTAATATTTGACAATAATAGTTGATGGAGAACTTTGGGGCGGGAAGCAAAGTTGTATCTAAAAAGCGAGGATTCGAGGGTGAAATTCTGTCGAGAGTGCAAGTTTTGGAGCAATTATAGAATACCCGTTCACATTTAATGGCAGAAATACAAACCGGTTGCTCTAAAATCTCTTTAAGGTAATTCCTCAGTAATTCTTTCCGATATGAAAATTTGCTGAAACTTCCCAGTCTTGAAGTTATTGACATACTTATATTAAAACCAAAAAAAAAAGTTGGGGTCACCGACCTTGTTTAGAAAATATGGCATATCGCAGATCACTCTTGCTCAGTATGGTGACGTCATTGTGACCAATTTACGAGTTGTGCACAACTTTTTCTTGAACTTTTTGACAAAGATAATTTTTTATTTTTCGCAACTAGTAATTTTATACAAGAAAACATGGTATTTTAGGGAAAAGCTAACACCATATTCTTTGACATGTTATTTGAAGAAACATTCATTAAAAATGTAAAATATTGTAAGTTGTAGAAATGATTTTTCTCTAAGTTTCTGTTATAACACGTGAAAGTGGTAGAAGAAAAGAATTATTACGGAAAAAATTATGGTCACCGAACTTCTTGAAGAACTATGGCCTTAAATCGGCATTATCAAGTATAGTTTACAAACCTACTTGCACAGGGAGCCCTAGCTAAACTCGGAAAAAATTGATTTAGTTCCTTAATAACTCTTCCCTACCAGTACATACTGCGGCCATTGTTAGATTTGGCACTAAATTGTCCTAAAATGGTCGGAATTTTTTTAAAGTGTTGCATAATGGTCATAAAGCACTGATCATTGGATATGCGCAGTAAATGTGCGCAATACAAAACTGAGGAATCACCTTATATATATAATTCTTTACAATTAACCAAAGCCCTTATATTTCTTATTTGTGGTAAAATTTAAAGGCGAGGAAATTTCTTAACATGTGGATTCAGATGAATAAATTATACTCTAGCTGAATTAATCGAGTTTTAGAACTGGCCAGGATTATGGAATCGACCAGCCGATCCCAGGGCCATTTTCGCCGACCTTCAACCGTGGAGGCAAAATGCCCTGGGTATGAGGTTGGGCCGGCCGACTATTTGCTACGCGTGGTTAATTAACTCCCCCCACCAATTTCCAAAACAAAAGCCGGGTTACCTGTTAGGTGGAGAATCACGACAACAAATATATTTATTTTCTTTACAATTTAGTTACGTTCAAAAATATTCTGTGCAACCAGTATTTATGTACATGATCGATGATAAAATATATTTTGACAGAATAATACTTCGATAAAATATATATTTACATTCCCTATCCTAAGTACTGTTATACAATGATTTGCGTCAGTGCTCAAAATAATTTTGGCAAATGACCTCGAGGTATTAAAGTGGCCAAAAACCGATACCATAACCACACAAACTAACCACGGACAATATCCACGTTATAGTAGATTACACCAAGTCCTCAACATATGTTGTATATTAGTATTATCAGTATTAGGGTTATTTTTGAGGTTTCCTGTACTTAAACAGCTGGTTTGCGAAACGAAACGACAAGTTGCCTAACAAGGTGGATAATAATAACCAACCCCAAAACAACAAAGATCCTAACCCGCTACCTTACGAGTTTTCTATTTAGGTTAGGGTTTCTAACCCGGTTAGAAAACTCGTTAGGCGGCGGGTTAGGATCTGTTGTTGTTTTGGGGTCGGTTATTATTATCCACCTCGTTAGGCAAATTGTTGTTTCGTTTCGCAAACCTGTTTAAGTACAAGAAACCTCAAAAATAACCCTAATACTGATAATACTAATATACTAACTGTAATTACTATAACCTTATAAATCACTACAACGTATATGGAGGACTTGGTGTAATCTACTATAAAGTGGATGTGGTCCGTGGTTAGTTTGTGTGGTTATGGTATCAGTTTTGGGCCACTTTAATACCTCAAATGACCGGTCAGACGTAAATTCAGGCGGACAGATCTAACATTTGAATGGTCAACTATTTTTTCTTAAAAGGGATATGGCAATATAAATTAACTTTGTCTCATTTGAAAGAACTCGTAAAATGATATAAGAAGACCTTTTACAATTTTTCTGTATCTTTCTTGGTTTTTGAAATATTTCAGATAACCATGACAAAAGACTAAAGACTCTACAATCCGCCATCTTGTTGTAATATTTGACCTAATTAACTAGGAAATTGGTGACGTCACAATTTCCGCGGAAGGCTTTTTAAAATGTTGTGGGTCAATTGAAAATGGAAATAGTGCAACATAATCGAGTTTCTGGCTCATGAAGGTTGGCAAGATAAAAATTTCACTTTACCCTACTTATGACGTCACATGCATATATAATTGTGACCCTCCATGGGAAAACATACCTTATCGTTTTCGCGAACGCCTTAAAAACGCCGTTCGAACGGCGTTCAAATGCATTCGAACGCCGTTCGAACGGCGTTCGGTAAGCGTGCGAACGCTTGTAAACGGCGTTCGAACGGCGTTCAAATGATTTCGAACGGCGTTCAAATGAATTCGAACGGCGTTCAAATGCATTCGAACGGCGTTTCGAACGCTGCTAAACGGCGTTCAAATGCATTCGAACGCCGTTCGCTAAGCGTTCGAACGCCGTTCAAAACGGCTGATTAGAATCGTTCGAACGCTGCTAAACGCCGTTCAAACGGCTGGCTAGACCGTTCGAACGCTGTGTTTTAACCATGTGTTTTATTCGTAATCTGGAAAAGGAAACCGTCTGTCGTAGAATGCCTCCGCACGCGTCGCTGGCTCTCGCGTTTCTTTCATTTCAATCTTTTATTTCATCAGAAATTACTTTATTAACGAACTCATATACATTACAGGCAATGCTGCACAGCTCTGTGCACATTGGTCAACATCAGTCATCACTATGCTCACACCGGATGTTTCTTTGGTTTGCGAACATTTCGAAAAAAGCGTCTTTGTAAATCTCTATATTGATCTCCTTAGAAAGCCTATATTTAAAGGTGTGCGTTTTCCCATAGGTTTGCCGCATTGTGGCAAAAACAACTGTGAAAGCTAAGGACAGACAGATGAGGTGATCAAGTAAATTAGTTTTAAATAGTCTCAAATTACTGTTGTCAGCGAACCCTCTCAGTTCTCATTAGCGCGGTTTGAACAATTGAAACAATTTTCTTAAAGAATAAAAGAACGCAGTGTTGCGACCATTCTCATAATATTATAACGCGAATCCCAAATCCGATGATTCTGTCGCTTGAAATCTGCAGTGACGCAAGCTAAACGCATGAACCGTCGCGAAGAACGCTTACGATATGTTTGACAATGCTAGCCTTGAGGCTTGAACACTTATAGCCAACTTCCAACCGTTCGAACGCCGCACACAAGCGTTCGAACGCTAGTAGATAGCCGTTCGAACGCTAGTAGATAGCCGTTCGAACGCCTCTCGCTAGCCGTTCGAACGCTATAACTAGCCGTTCGAATTTTTCACCAAACCGTTCGAACGGTTTCGAACGGCGTTCGAACGGCGTTCGAACACCGTTCGAACGGCGTTCGAAATCGTTTGAACGGCGTTCGATCACCGTTCGAACGCCGTTTTTTTGGCCATTTGAACGCTATTTCGATAAGGTATGTTTTCCCATGGAGGGTCACAATTAATAATTCCAAGATGGCGGACAGCACGCTGTCTTTCATCAAATTATTTCGAAAACCAAGAAAGATACAGAAAAATTGTTTTACATTGTCTTCTTATACCATTTCACGAGTTCTTTCAAATGAGACAAAGTTAATTTATATTGCCATATCCCTTTAATTTCTGCATTAAAAATAAAAATCTTCTTTCCTTCGATAACTTTGTATCAGTGCACAAGGCCTGCATGAACGTTCGATCGTCACTTCTGCTGCCGCCATTTTGACAGCAACTTCAATCCCAGGGCTTTTGTTTAAAGTCAAAGTCAACCCCCGGTGCAACAACTTGGTCTCAAATAAAATATAATTTTCAAGTTCTTATTTCCTTGTTTAACCAATAAAACTAAGCGGCCTTTTAAAACCTTTTTAAGGCACCACCTGTTAAAGCCATTTATTGACTTTACTGCATAAATTAATGATGTAAACAGTAAACTCATTTTCTTTTACCTTATAAACGTTGGTAGAAATAATTTGACCAAAATAATTTGACCGGTCATGCTGGCCTGCCGTGACTGATTTCTGGCGATCAAATCATGAAAATCAGCGGTCAGTGTCCACTGACCAGTGACCACACCCGTGATTTCGAGCACTGTTGCGGTGACGAAGAAAAACAGAAAAACCAGAGAGATTTAGCCATTTTATATCTCCTTGTGAGGAAGGATACCTAAAGATCAGAAGAAAAATTTGGTCAGAGGGCCCTTCGCCCATCAATGGTGTGTTTCTGCGCTTGGTTAGGGTTATCTCGATCCTTACCATCTGATGATGAAATATTCATGACTAATCTTGGCGTGGTGTAGAAATGGTGTATTGCGGCCCTCCTGAGCTAGTTGTTGCGTATTATTACTAAATTAACAGTAATTATTTATTATTATTATTTGTAAATATACTTTTAAATTATATGGGTCCGCAGTAATTGGCTATGCTGTTGCGGTCACCCTGCCATTGTTTTATTACTATATAATGTAATCTATGTTAGGTTTCTTTTTAGGTGTTTTTTTGCACAATGGTGAAGCTAATAAAATAAATAAATAAAAAAAAATATGCTACCACCCAACCTCGTGGCCCGGCTACCACCGTGGTAATTAGTCGGGGGGGAGGGGCATTATGATGTGACGTAACAGTGAGCGGCCGTGCACTGAAGTGCTCCGTTATTCCATCAGGATTTTGACCTCTGCCCTCTGGATTTTGGGTATAACATTGCACCAGGCTGTTGGTAAAGTCTCCCTCCACTGGAATTTGGGCAGCATTGGGAATAATTTTCGCTATTGTGGGAGTTTTTTGTGAAATACTGGCCGTCAGCTGAGATTTTCGCCGTTGAATTCCGAGCTCGCGCACACCAGACGGTTGGTCATCAACAAGAAGTCTCCCCAAAACGCGCTGACGATAGCGCACGTGTTTATCGAACTTGACTTGTGCGCGTGCAGAAATTAATGAAATATAATAAATCTCCAAAACATGGTTTTGAAGTTCAACATGTGCAACAAATGTGCGACGGCAATTGAACGGTTTCTAATCCTAGCTTGCAATTTCATGGCTACTCTGGTTATCCTCAAAATCGAAACCTCTTCTGCTCCTTCGTGAGACCAATGCTACTCCAGGAAACGTTTATATAATATTAGAATATATAACATTAGAAATTCAAAGTCAGTTTAAATTTAAATCCTGTTTAAAGACTTATTTTTTAATTCATGTAGTACGGAATGATTTTTAGTTTGTTGTATTTTAACTTATTGTAATTTCACATTTTTCACCTTGTAAACGCATCGAGGCTTTGCGAAATGCGTGGTAATGCCAAGAACTGTAATTATTATTATTATTATTCTCTTATTTTCAAAGAATTAGCTGATGAAGACACAGCATCGTTTTACCTTCTTTTTATTGCTCTGTATCTGCGAGGGATTTTCGTCAACAACAGCTGCTGTGATTTCAGCCATTTTGTCGCGTTATTTGTCTTTGCGCATGCCCAATCAGGAAAACAATGTTTCTCGTTGTGGAAAACATGGGCAAACAGGGAAAAAATGTTTCCGCAACAAAAATCACACTTGGGAAACAAAAAATGTTTCTGAATTTGTTGAGAAACATTTTTGCTTCCAGGGAAGCAAATTTTGTTTCCGCAACAATGTTTCCAAGGGTGGGCAAACGGGGAAACAATGTTTCGTAGTTTGCCCACGGCTTTACACAATCACGAATTAGGTTTTAGATAGATATTGCAAATTCCTACCTTCATTTAGGACAGTGGTATTCTAGAGACGGCCGATGGAGAGTGAACACCGACAACACTCATCAACAATGCCAAATCATATTCACCATAACTAAAACAATGACAAGAAATATAACACGTTGGTTGTTTTCAGTGGAATTGTTATACAAAAGGAGGGAGCACTCTTTATGCCACTGAGCTATTGAGACTCGGTGAAAGGGATACTCCAGTCAAAATACAAATGTAGTTCATATGAAAGGTCTTACTGACTTTAGTTTATTTCCAAAGTTTCAGCATTCCTATCAATTTAGTTAAGAAGATATGGCTAGTTGAAGTTAGAGAGTTTGTCCAATTTCTACGCCATATTTGTTTCTCAAAAATGCCTAAGAAGCTCCTCTACTTTCCTGCATGAGGAACTAAGTAGTTTATTTCGACTAATTTTCATTCAAAGACCATTCACAACAGCTACACTATGTGATCGCCATCAAAACAACTCCACTGCCGATAAAGAATCACTCGATGACGTTGTCCTTTCAAAACAAATATGGCGTCAAAATCCTCAAATTCAACTAGCCATATCTTCTTAACTAAATTGATAGGAATGCTGAAACTTTGGAAATAAACTAAAGTCAGTAAGATCTTATGAACTACATTTGTATTTTGGCTGGAGTATCCCTTTAAACTCTTGATGAAATTATACATCACTTTAAAAATATAAAATGTTTAGATTTTGGGAGAACTTCGAAAACTCTTTTACAAAATAAAGAATGAACTAAACAAATAAAAAGTTAAAGGAAGACGATTCTGGTACTTGGAGGCAAATTGCGCCATAGTGTTAACGGGATCATTATAGAAAGAAATCTAACAGTGTTTACATACCCAAATGTGGACATCAGATCACCCGTTGTAACGTATTTTTTTTGAGTTAGTAAATATTCGGAAATAACCTAGAAATAAAAGAAAGACTTAATAAAGACTACAGGTAAATATTTTCCGGTATAGACCGAGCAAACGAGGTTAATAAGGTATCTATTATATGGCTTTTGACTCATTTTCATATCTGTTTTTAGTGCTGTTTTCATCTTTACGAGATCTGCCGTTTACCTTACCTCTTCGCTAGTACGTTTCCGCTTCATTTTTACACCAGAATTAGGCATTTATTTGCCCTGTTTTGAAATGAATAACTTTAAGAAAAGCATTACTGATGTTCTGGCACATTTTTATTGCTCGGTATCTTTTCAATAAAGATGCCTAGCTCTCTTTTATTTTCATTCAAATCAACTCAAACATTTTCCCGCCAAAACTTACCTATCCGAAAAAAAGCGCAAGGCCCTTGCAGCGTATAGGCTGGGAGCTAGACCAATCAGCATACGTTATTATACCCTCACATATAATCCACCAATCACCTGTCTCTATTAGCGTCACGTGGCAGCATATTGGGCAGTAACCTTTGGACTATTTACACGGGCTGTTCATGTGCAAAGCAACGTCACTCGCGTGCCTTTTATCTAAATCGAAATTTCATTGGTTGAAGTTCTTTCTCGCGGAACGTGATGTGTTTTTTCGAGTCTTTTTATTATTCTTTTTGATGACCAACAACCTTTTGACTGTTTACGTGCAAAGATATTTTGAAATAAAACACCTATTGGATTCATCTTCGCCCAATATTACAAAATATTTAAGTCTCAACTTGCAATATTAGGCTCGACCTTCGGTCTCGCCCAATATTTAATTCTCGACTTAAATATTTTGTAATATGGGCTCAGAGGAATCCAATAAGTAATATTATTTGGCGCACAGACCTGAAAATTAGCTAATTGCCATATAATAATTGGATAAAGGAAAAGTTATGGGAAATTATACCCGAGTGTGAACTATTTTTCTTTAATTTGTGCGTTAAAAACAACAAATCTTCTTTCCTTCTATAACTTTGTATCAGTACACAAGGCCTGCATGAACGTTCGATCGTCACTTCTGCTGCCGCCATTTCGGTGTGACAAATGAAATATAATTTTCAAGTTCTTATTTCCTTGTTTAACCAATAAAACTAAGCGGCCTTTTAAAACCTTTTTAAGGCGCCACCTGTCAAAGCCATTTACTGACTTTAGTGTATAAATTAATGATATAAACAACGTTTACAAGGTAAAAGAAAATGAAACTGATTTATGGCGATCAAATCATGAAAATTGGCGGTTCCTACTTCATGTTAGGATTACAAAATGGTTTTGGGATAGGCTTACATGAAGTAACCAGCTTTAGCCATACATGAAGTACCTACCAAATTGACGGTCAGTGACCGCTGACCCCTGTTATTTTGAGCGCTGTTATAATTGGGTATATGATAGTTAATATTTGATATTTACACTGATACCATAGGGGATTGTTTATATAACATGTCAATGTAAAATGTTTTTTAAACACCATTTGAATCTTACTTTGCTTTTTAAATATATTTCTTTCATTTTATCTTCCAGGTGCATTAAACACTAAAATTAAAGAAGCAAAAAATACATCATTTTCATCTTAACAACGGCGTTTTATGAGCAATAGCAACGCGACAGGTAGCATACTTACAAATTGTGCGGACATGTTCATCTGCCAGAGATTACAGAATGAAGTTAAAAAATCATCAACAAGTTGTGAAAAATGTCCTCTCTTTGAGTGGAAGCCAGATGAATGGTGTCTAGAGGGGGGTAATACATTACAAGTTAGAATTACAGAGGGAATAATACATCATTCGCAAAATCAAAATGGCGCCCAGTTGATCGGGAATTTTAGGAACGAAGCTGTATATTGATGATATACCCGCAAGGGATTATGGTTAGGGTTTGTATTATGTATCGCGATCGAGTTTTTAATTTATCGCGATCGCGATCGAGTGTTTACACAACAAAAATTATCGGGATTGCGATGACGATAGCTCTCGATCGCAATCCCGATAATTTGGCTCCGCATGTAAACGGGGATTAAAGTCCCTATCACCATTACTGATATAGATTATACATGAAGTGAATTGTTGAACGATTATTTGAGCAGATACACAATATTCTGCTGCTAGAGAAATTGGACCCAATTCAAACGTTGATGATATACTTGAACGCTATAAGAGATTTTATCAACTTTTTTACTCAAATCCTTAACCAGTTTATCACACGGAAAGCAGAAAAGAAAGCCAATAAATTCCCCATTTTACGTCAACATTAGCATTTCGGATAAATAAACCTTTATAAAACATCAACACAAAGCTCAAATCATAAAACATTTTGCTATTCAACTATTTACTTCATGTAGAATCTTAACTTCTTATTGACCGAGAGCGTGGTCATTACGGGAATAATATCAGACCGAGGTCTTGGCAGTATGGACTGAGCCCGTAGGGCGAGGTTCGTACATAAAAGACCGAGGTCTGATATTTTCCCGTAATGATCAAGCGGTCGAGGTTATAATAAGAGGTTTATTATATGGTATGGCTTTTTTAAACAACATACTTTACACACGTTTTGAGTGAGAGAATCGTCATTTTCAATCTTGTTCTTGTTCTTCTATTGCTTTCATGATAGTAAGACTCTCTTTTAGATTGTTCATCGTCCGATTCGTACATGATTTAGTGCTTAATTTACTAAATTCGTTCAATTTTTGCTGCTTTTCAAAGTTTCCTAATCGTCCTTGTAAATAAAATTTTACGGGAAATAACGGACCGGCACGTGACGTGTCTCAGCCAATCAGAGCACGCAATTTCACCGGAAGTAGCTTGTGCCATATAATAAATATCAATATATCGTATTTGGGTGATAGGCTCGTGAAGCCATTTTGAACAAATTGCAGCTGAACGAGACATAACAGACGAAATGAGGACAAAAAATTATCCAGAGTAAAACCTACCCAGCATCTTTCCTGGACCTTCTTAGAGTTTTTACTGTACACTTCCTGTAGAAACAAAAACAGCGTAAAGAAGGCATCGTGCTAAACCTATGCCTCCCGATTTCCATTCCCCGTTCCAATGTGAAGCTTAAGAAAGATAAGAACTGTACTAACCAGTTATTTGTGTCAGCAATGATTAAAACGGATTCTAGTACAGGACAATCCACAACAGGTTGCTAAAAGAAATAAAGTCAGAAAAAGTGGATTAGGAAGGAAGGAGGGAAAGACAGAAGGGAATGATAGTAGGAAGGAAGGAAGAAAGGAAGGATGGAGGGAGGGAAAGGAAGGGAGGGAAAGAAGGGAGGGAAAGAAGGAAGGGAAGGAAAGAAGGAAGCAACAAAGGAAGGAGGTATGTAGGTAGGAAGGGAGAGAGGGAAGGAGGAAGGAAGGAAGAGAGGAAGGGAGGGAGGAAGGGAGGGAGGAAGGAAGGAAAGGAGGAAGGAAGGGATGAAGGAAAGGAGGAAGGAAGGGATGAAGGAAAGAAGGGAGGAAGGAAGGAAAGAAGGGAGGAAGGAAGGAAGGAAAGAAGGGAGCAAGCAAGAAAGGATGGAAGGAAGGAAAGAACGAACGAACAGGGATGGATGGATGGACTGATGGAAAAATGGATGGACGGACGGAAGAATATTGGATGATCTTACTTCTAAAGCAACCTTAAGGTCATGGTTTGGCTGCTCTTCTGTACAAACGTCTGTCCCATGAAGAACAAAATCCGAGAGATATTGATCACAATAACTGAAATATAAATATTATTTTGATTTCGATTTGAATTTTCAAGATGGTCTTTTTGCATTATGCTTTGTTCTGTGTTATCCACAAATAAAATAAGGACGTTACAAAAAAATTAAGGCTGAATAAATCTGGTACATACCCTGCCATGAGAGATCTCCCAAAGCTGAACAGCTGACAATCCAATGAACTATAAAGTGAAAAATTGAGTATATTACAAGTAACATTCGGCATTTCACTCGATTAAACTGTATGTTCTAAGGATATAAAGTAAACAACAAAATAAGAGCGTGTAACTGGAATATGTTTATTTGTTCATCTTGACTAACCTTGTACTTGATGCATCTTTATCATCCGTACATGGAGGATCTAATCTACAACAACAGACAAGAAGTCACATGTATAGTTAGTTACAGTAGCTTGAGAGTACCACAGGCAATCTCATTCAACCCAAGAACCTGAACAACCAAGTTGGTTAACTTGGTTGTTCAAATACTAAAGGCTTTCAAAACGATCGCAGAAGAAAAGCGCGGGAAAAACCGGTTTAAAACAGGTTTTTCAAAGACTTATTTATTTATTTAGCTTCGCCTGTTAAAAATACATAGAAGAAGCAGGGTCACCACAACAGTTAAACACCAATTACAGTGGGCCCTTACAAAAATAAAATAATAACTAATAACAGCAAGTTATGGGTTCAGCGAGGCTTCGCGAAGTGTTGCACTTTAGGCAGACAATTTTCCAAGTTCGAGGATCGTCAACATTGTAACAGGATAATAGAGCATAATTATAATAGTCTAATAGTGATTTCTTGAATTGTTTAAAGTTTAAATGATCTAGCCTTAAGTGTTCAGGGAGAGAGTTCCAAGTCCTAGTTGTTCTAATAAGAAATGAGCGATTGAAAGTAGCTGTTTTACATTTTATACGTTGACGGAATGAGATTGCATTGACATTTGCGGAGGATCTCGTTCGGGTAGGATATCGCTTGATATAGGTACAATACCATTGATGGCCTTAAAGAAGAACAGTAAGTAATGGACTGTAAGACGAACCTTTGCTCACAAACAGCTAAAATGTCGATAAATATGTTTCCAACATATGAAATTCTTCCAACAAGAAGAAAAACGAGAAGATTGGATGCTTTTCTTCACAGTTATTAAGAGCGTTTATGTTCATTTGAGCAGCCGACGACGCTGTCTAGCGTGAGTAAGGAGAATGTATATTTTCATCATTTTAATAAAAGAGTCTTATTACTTATTTCCTCAGTGTTATTTTATAAAAGAAATAGAAAACATCTTTCCGTGTTCCCATACGTTATAGAAACACTCGTGAAAGTTTGGGAGAACTCGAAATAGCGTTCCCACTGCCATTTCTCGTTCTCACAAACTTCCATTCGTGTTTCTGGAAACACGGAAAACGTTTTCTATTAAAATGGTCGCCATTACGAAAGAGGTCTATTAGTCCTCAGACAAATGCTTTCCCTGCATACAGACCTCGCAGATAAAAATTTAATTAACCACAAAAATCTATCTATCCACTAACTTTGGCAGTTCAAGGAGATAGCCATGGTCATCGTGAGTTGCTGCGTCTCCATCCTCTACACCTTCATCTGAATGCACGTTCAATTCAGAATCTATAGATACACTACACAAAGACTCTCCCTCCATCTCAAGTGATTGCACTGAAATACCACTCGAATAGTCATCAGAGTATACGGTGGTTGCAGATGCACATCTGCTGCCCGCATTGTATTCACTGTTTAACATTTTACAGCAACAATTCTTAAGTTTCTCGCACAATCCACACAAACCAGTCTCTGGGGAGCTGTGTATTTCTCCACCTTTCGCTGATACGTCTCTCTCGATGAAACTAAGCTGTCCTTGACAAATTGGACAGAGAGGAAACGAAGATACAAACATGTTTAATATACTTTGTCGATCCAGCGAGAAGGTTTTCCCATGATTTTGAATAGAGAAGACCCCGCCATTGAGGTCTCCGGACTTCTTCTTTTCGGAGCTATCTTGTCGTGTTAAATTAGACATGTTGTTCGAGCTATTGATGAGAGTCCTCTCGGGAGCTTTGGGTAAGCAAGATCCATCCAATGTCATACTGTTCGAGGACTCCTTGTGATAGGACCGCTTCACATCCTTGTTCAACGTCCGGCAAGCTTTATCGCAGCAAGAAGTTCTCAAAAAAGACCTCCACAGTCTGTTTTCTTTCGTATTTCCAAGAAAAACGCCATCACAGCTACACACTTCAAAAGTCCTATCGAGCGAGCAATCTTGAAATTCCTCATCCTTGACTGTCACCAACAGTCTATGACATTGTCCGCACAAAGTTTTCTCAATGCAATTATCGCTATTTTCCCGTACCGCATCTGCTTCCAACATTTTCTCAGAATCTTGAGAAATATTCTCGGAATTGATAGGAGTCGAGTCGGTCGCTACATTCCGGGGTACACTTAAGGAAAGGGAATCCGATAACTGAGTTGAAAAGTTTGGCGTCTTTTCCACTGGCTGTTGGCAAACTTCGCTGCAGCGAATGAAGTAAGTGAGAATGTGTAATAGTATAGTGACGAGGTTTCTGTCTTTGCCAATGACAACAGTTCGAGCAATCCTTGGGGGATCTCCAGAACACCCGTAAAGATCACTACAAAAATGATATATCAACAAGTCATGCAGTGATGTACAAATCCAAACTTCTATATTCATCGCGTTTCGTCAAACAAAAGCTGCCTTTGCAACAACACCAGCAAATGGAAAGACTTTCGGGCCTTCTCGGAAAACGACCTTAAATGGATACAACTCCAGCCAAAACACAAATAAAGTTCATATGAAACATCTTACTGACTTTAGTTTATTTCCAAAGTTTTAGCATTCCTATCAATTTAGTTAAGAAGATATGGCTAGTTGAAGTTGAAAATTTGAGGATTTTGACGCCAATACGACGTCATTGAGTGATTCTTTATCGGTAGTGGGGTTGTTTTGATGGCGATCACATAGTGATAGTTGTTGTGAATGTTCTTTGGACGAAAATTAGTCGAAACAAACTATTTAGTTCCTCATGCAGGAAAGTAGAGGAGTTTCTTAGGCATAATACGAGATAGAATCACTCAGTGACGTCATATTTGAGAAACAAATATGGCGTCGAAATTGGACAAACTCTTCAAATTCAACTAGCCATATCTTCTTAACTAAATTGATAGGAATGCTGAAACGTTGGAAATAAACTAATTGTTGGAAATAAAGTCAGTAAGATCTTTCATATGAACTACATTTGTATCTTGGCTGGAGACCCCTTTAAATCGCAGGCCCTAGGAACCCACCCCCTCTATCAGATGGGTTTTTCGTTCACCTAAGAGTGATAAACTGAAAAGTCGAACGCTTAAAACATGAGCCTCTGGCTCGGATAAATAGGGCAACCTTATCCTGCGTGATCTACTCTAACTAAATCATAGACACTTGCGGAATTTCTTTCAAGACAATGCGGCTAACGTTTCAAGGCATCCCTTCTCTCCACACCCTATTATCATGATGGTCACCTTACTTTAGCTGAGCCCATAGTGGATTGTATGGATGAGATTCTCCAAGTACATTAAGCTTAAAAAGAAAACAGAATAACCCAATTTAATATAACGCGGACAGCGAACTACTGTAGCTTAAACTTGATGTTAATATGTAAGACTGACAAATTTCTCGGACAAAAAGTGCTGCAGAACACAGAATGATTTGTAAAACATGAAAAACCTACAGTCTCCGACGAGTGCTTATCAAGATAAGCTCTTCTGGATTGTACAGAAGAAGGCGTGACAGTTGTAACCCAGGCAATATGGTACGTCAGCACAGCTGTTACCAATGAAGCCAGAAAACTAAAATAAAATATACGATACAATGATATACGAATGAAGCATGACGACTACAAGGGATCATAAAGTGATTGTTACTAATGAGTCGACGATAAATACTTTGTTACACGAGTGACCATTGGTTAACCATCATTATTTCATGATTGAGTCGGTTTTCTTTGATGTACCGCGGGCTTTATATAGCATAAAGTTCATGAATACTAATTAGATAAGAAATGAAGACAAAACTAGGAAAATCTTTGTCCAAGGTGGAGAAAATAGACAAAATTTTGTTGGAAAACCTCCTCAATCATTGAAATAAGTCAAGTTAAATTATAATATAGCACTGCATAAATCCCTCGTTCTTGAGCTTTATCTCTAACACAACTCATCCACCATAAATTGTTGTTTTTTGGGAAAAAATTGAAAATTATGTAAGGGGGAGCATAGAAAAAACAATTTGAAAATTAGGTAGGGGGAGCCTAGTTGAAACTTTTGCCAAAGTTAGGCCCATTTTCAAGACTATACTTACAAACTAGTTTCTTTTGTGTTGTATTTCTCAATTGCATTGGCTAACTGTGGAACGAGATCTTCACAGATGGCATCACACTGGTCTGGTTGGGACAACATGGTCAGCCAAATTGGATTCTAGAATAAAGATTACTGATAGTCTTAGAGTCTCCTGTACAAGATGACCACCGCCTCGACCACCGCTGAGGCCGTTGAAACATCAGTCACCAACAATAGTCTTTCTCAAGACTACAACAACCTGGACGATCAACTTCACACATCAAACAATCTATATGTTTACTTTTAATACTTCCTAAACAGCATTATCGGTAGACTATAGACGCACTCAGATTGTATGCTAAAAGAGTGTTGCTTTACCGGTCGTGTAGCGGCCTTTTAGGCACCAATTCAGGGGCGTAGGAAGCAGGGGGGCCGGGGGGGCCGCGGCCCCCCCAATATTATAAAAGGGGGGCCGGAATAGCTTTTAATTTGAAAGAAAAATTGCAGCAAAAAAATTGAATTCGAAAGTAGAAGTTCGAAAACAACATCTTCCTGTTAATGTTCTGTTAAACTGTCATAGAAGTAATTAAAAAAAATAATCACAATATCTTTGCATGTTAACCCGAGTGTTTTACTAAACTAAAGTACTAATATTTCTCTAGTTTACGCAGCCCTACTCTAGTAGGCTTTCTTTTTTAACTAAGCAGAAGGGCAAAAATCGCGGAATGATTGAGGCTAAAAGGTAGCCACGGTTGAAAAAAACACGTCCTGAATGTCCATGTCGGACTCACTGATCATTGCAATAATATATGTTGTCAGTGGTTCCCAGGGATCAGCATGGTGTGTCATTGTTTGGGGCCCACCACAGTCCAAAATATGAAATTTTATAAACTTCTGAGCTGAAAAATCACCGCTCAGAATGCAGGAAATGCCATTTGCGGGAATCTAGATTTCAAAAATTTTCGGGGGCGCCTCCTAGAAAGCCTCACGCCCACGGTGCTCGGATTAATAGTTATCATGACCACAAATTTGGGACTAGCTTCGCCACTGACAGGTAACAACGAAAATTTTGCTTTGGTCGGGCCCCCCCAAGTTTAGAAAGCTTCCTACGCCCCTGCACCAATTACACTACACTAGATGGCTTTTCATACTGGATTACCTTAACCCAATTTGATATCAAAACAACTTTTGATATTTCTGACGTTTCGCGCAGAGCCCTTCATCGTCTTACTGATGAAGGGCTCCGCTCGAAACGTCAGTATTTCGTTCCTAAAGTCTAGTGGCAGTTCACCACCTTTTCGCTTCAGCTTGTTGACATTTTATTGCTCGGTATTTTCAGTGAAGATGCCTAGGTCTCTTTTACGTTCATTCAAATCAACTTTCAAACCAACTTTCCAAATCAACTTTCGGAATTTTCCCGCCAAAACATACCGATCCGGAAAAAGCGTATCGCCCTCGCAGCCTAAGTAACCAATATAATAATTTGGTGTAAGTACAACTAAAACCCCTATCTGGCATGAATAGTAATACAAATAAATATAACACATAGTGTGCTGCATAGGCGGTGTTAAAATACAAATAAAAAACACTAACAGATTGATGTACAGTACTGTGAAATAGTGAATAGGAGACGAACCGGCTTCGCTCGATGTGTTAGGCCAGATTACGACAGAGTATGATGGATATTTCGAGATACAGTTTACCACTTACCCGAATCCGTGGTGCATAATACAGATTGAAGATACTATCAGCAAATATATTGACAGCCTATCGTGGGAGAGACAAGACACAAGTCAGATGAAAAACATCAAATGGCTTGACATTTGTTTATGGCCTAAATATCAATCAGAAATTTAAAACAGGAAGAACAACAGAAAGTAAAAGTATATTATTGTATTGTACATTTAGCACCGCATCCTTGAATGATCTCCCTCTTGGTTGAAGAGTCGATACTAACAACGCCTTCTCTATTCTCCGTTTTAACTGATGCATATGAGATTCCATGACAGGAAAATGAGAAAAACAAAAATTCTGAAACAATCTAAAATAACAAAAAATGAGATCATACAGCTGTATATAAAATGAAAGAAACAAATGTCCTGATTATTGAGTGGTGAACATTGTCTTACTCTGTAGTAGTTAGTACAGGTAACACATTTCATTGGTTGCTAAGACAGCCAGAAGGAATATGAAGAAATATGTTTTCTTAGCACCCAAAAAAACAAGAATCAAAAATAAATCCAGAATATTTGTATTGCATGCTTATGAATATTGTAAATCTTCCCTAATGCACTAACTAAAGTAACACATCCAATAATAAGAGAAGAGATCAGCGTTAAAGGACATTTGCAACAAAAATTAAGTTTGTCTAATCTGAAAGAACTCGTAAAATGATAGAGTAACACCTTTTACAACTTTTCCGTGTTTTACTTCGCTTTTGAGATATTTCAGTTTGTTTGATATGTAAATGAGATCACACATTAAAAAATATCTTATATATCTCAGTGATTGCTAAGTCTACAACGTTTATTATCATGAGGAGTTATTATACGCACATTTTCAAGTAAATTTGTGGAGCAAACTTGAAGATTGAACTAATATTTTAATGAGTGAAAATTCTCTACCCTGACGTCAGAGACCATCTCATTTACGTATCAAACAAACTGAAATATTTCAAAAACGAAGTAAAATACGGCAAAGTTGTAAAAGGTGTTACTCTATCGATCATTTTACGAGTTCTTTCATATTAGACAAACTTAATTTTTGTTGCCATGTCCTTTAATTAACAAAAGTTTACAGCTTACATGAAGATGCACAGTATACTCTTACTGTTATGAGTTAAATAATAAATCCAAAATATTTGTATTACTTATAAATACTGAATATGTTCCATAACTACCATGGGAACAGATGCTTATTGTTTTGATTCAATTGTGCTATGATTTCACTAATGTGTGAACAAGGTGCCTGCAGTGCCAGAGGTGTAGCCAGGATTTTCTGTCAAGGGGGTCAAGGAAAATCCTGGGGGGGGGGGGGCCAGCCTAACTGAAACAAATGAAGATCTCAAGAGTACAAATTTTCTCAGGGGCGGCAGCAATTTTTGGCCCCCCAGCTCCTGCCCCCCCCCTTCTCCTCTGGCTACGCCTATGTGCAGTTCTCATTTTTTATTAACTTTTTATTAGTTGCACGGCAGTTTTGTTGTTTACCTGTTCTTTTCCTCAGACATGTCTTTGTCTTCCCACAGTGAAAATACAACACCAATACCAATCTTTGGTCTCCGTCGCAATCGCATAGACATCTATTGGTTGTCGAAATGAATATCACGTCATATCAACATACACTTGTACCTGTATACCAGTACTAAAATTATGAAGATATAAAGACAGTATACCAGCGCTGCAAATAATTTTTTGTAATCCGCCGGTCATGATGATCAGAAAAAAATCTAATTCTGGCAGTCAAACGGAAAATTGTGCCGGTCATTCATTTTGCTGTTCAGTTTGTTTCTTCAATATCTATTACACTGGAACGTTTGACAATTCTTCATTCATCTTTTACTATAACGAGACCATGGTGCATTGATCATTGACTGGCCGCTATTTGCAGTGCTGGTATACCCTAACTGCACAAAGGTACATGTATACCTGTATACATTGTGCTGACTGAGATTAATTATGATTTATGAAGCATCTACAGAGGATCATATACCTCCTCATTAAAGCTTTCATTTCTTCTTTGACAACCATAGTCCATACGGGTAAACTGACTACGTAACCAACGTCTTTGATAACTGCCAGAGGATGTTCTTGGGAAAGTAGCATTATGATGGTGTTTGTTTCCTGAGAAGAAGACAAATACAGTAAACCAACATGTCAAGTTGAGAGTACAGTACTGAGTGTATCTTATTTACACAAATAGTCATGTAGCCATGTCAGACACAATTATTAGCACAGTCTGCAGTTCTCACATAGACCATGAACAGTTCATGCAACAGGTTGTATTATTAAATTATATTTCTAATAATGAAATTAAGAAAAACTCAATCTATCTACATGTCATTTTTACCTAATGAAGAGTTTGAAAGACCTTCAGCAACATTTTGAAGTTGGTAAGATTGGTCAGATGAAGGTGAATGCATGGGAACTGGAACAGATTTGGTCAATAAATGTTGTTCATCGCCATCTGAAGAATATAAATTAAGAATACTATTTTGATGTGTATATTGGCTATCTGGACGTCGTACAACCGAGGACCACACATCAATTATTAAAGTCTAACACCACCATATAGTCCTGAACAGTTTGTTAAAGTGTCAGTCTGTACAGTACTTCACACAGCACCCCCTTCAAAAAATATGTTCACTTTTTTTTATATTCTCCCTTCCTTTCCTCAGTCCTAATAAATCAGACATTGATGCTTGACATTACACTGTGTACATATATAATTTTTAATGCCATACAGTGGGCAAAAAACATAGTCATGAAGATATATATGAAGATGGTTCACCTGAGCTGTTGGTTTGTGATTGCATTGATGAAACACTCCCAGATATAGAGTCGGTAAGTCTGCTAGAACTTGGAAGACATTCTGATGATGAATGTGTAGGTGCACTAAAAACAAGTAAAAAAAAATAAAAAATTGACCTCCTTCTGAAAATCCTCATCTCCTAACAATTGCATTTCTTTCTCTTTTCTAACTGTCCTCCTTTTCCCACCATTTTTCATTACTACCTCCTCGGTCTACCTACCCATCATATACTACTTTACACTGCTAACATGCTCTGAGAGTAATTAATACTCACCCAATCTTGTTATATGCAGGGGTGGCACCAGGAATTCCCCAACGCAGGGGCTAAGGTCCCCGACAGGGGGGTCGGGGTATGCTGCCCCGGGGAATTTTTGATTTTCTAAGCCTCTGAAATGCTATTTCCTGCATTTTGAGGGCAGTTTAACAAAAAAAATTAAAATAATAAAACAGTGAAAATCATGATTTTATAGTCAGTATTTCCTTACTGTATACTAAACTAACTCTAACAATTAATTCACGCAAAAACTAGAAGACAGTGAGCGCGCAAAACAACAAGAGGTAATAGATTTGTGCCAGAGATGAAAGTTGATTACCTTTAGTTTTTAGTTTTATTTACCGAAAGTTGATTACGTTGATGACGTTGTTTAGCGAAACGTTTGTTAATGCGTAAAAAACTTTTACGATTCTAAGAAAACAAAAGACGAACTTTTTTCTTTTTTCCCCTTCTTTTTTCTTTTTTTCTTCCAGCTCGTTTCCCGACGAATTGTTAATTTGTCGGGGGCTAAGGTTCCCCGACAGGGGGCTGTAGCCCCCCATGCCCCCCCTCTGGTGCCACCCCTGATTCTATGGAGTTACATGCCCCCTGATCCATTCTATACAGGGCAGCTGAGAGCCAATAATATCCAGTGGCTGTTATGATCTTTCACAGGTCCCTAAATGCCCTAGAAGCTTCATTCTATGTGTAGGATTTGCATGATGGTTATCGTTTCAGGCTTATTTGGCCCGGGCCCTGGAGCAGTTGCCCTGGCTATCCTCCCTCTCTTGACAGGGCTGATTCTACAGTATATAATATATGTTAATGCTCTCCCATAACTTGATCTTTCCCATTCAATATTCAACAACCTTCTCCCTCCTTTTCTCTCCCTTAGTTCTCACAAGCAGCTTGCAAACAAAACCAAATTCTCCTTCCTTTATATTCCTACCTACTATATGTAGCTCTGTGTGGCTTTAGAGCAAAGACCTCGGTAAGCATCAACTGTGGTGGTGTTCTAAACATAGTAAAAACATATTATTTAATTCCTACCATATACAATTATTGCTTATATAGTAATAAATTTGACTAAATTTGGCCTGTAGGCTTAAAATCTGTGAGAATAGGAAAAGTGGAAATTTTTATATACTGTACATGCAAAAATATTTATATGCAGTGAGGGTATGAAAAAGTTATAAAATGTAAGTTTTTGTAAGTTTTTTTAAATAAGAGAAATTATTTCCAATTGAATTTTTCAGTACATGTGTATTTTAAGCACAGCACATATGCTTGCAGTGGTCATACTTGTGAAACTAGCAAAATGCAAGCAAGGATGTGGTGAAAAAAATTAAGGAAACAAATATACAAATTGAATACTCTAAAAGTTGGTGTACTATGTCTATATAATGTCTATAAGTCTATATAAATATCTATATAATAGGAGGCCGGCTAACGTTTTGAGGGAAGCCAAGGCCATTTCATGGATGTAATAAGGGTAAGCTGCAGTACAGACAGCCGTAAAGGTTATGCTGAATCAAGATACAGTATTTCTTGATTAAATGAAATTTTCTTTTTTGCCAAAAAATAGCAGCAATATAATTCTAGTCACACTAACAAAATGGTCAAGTCTACATAAAAATATCTTAGCATGTACACTGCTTTTTCCTCTCCCATAGTATAGTCAGTATGTCTATAGTTGTCCACTGTGTCATTTTGCTTGTCACAAATGAAATTCAATTTTTTCTCTGGCAGCAATCAAAATGGTGAAGTGGACACCTTATAAGGACTATTGATATATCGGCAGAGACAATTCTTGATTTCTACCGTGACATCTAGTTTCTTGGCGGTGAATGATTGTTTAATGGTCTGATTGCTGAGATGCTTGAGACATGTACGACATGTCAACTGTTGTCTCACGATTCGCCAGCTTCCTTTAGTTAAAATGTACATCGAAACTCATTTAAAAAATACCGAATTTATAATTTTCTAGACATGCAATCAAATGCACATGCACGCCTTGGGTTCTTCAGACGTATGTGGAAGCCTACTGGAAGCGTGCATGTGCGATCGCACGCCTCTCAGTGATAGGCCAAAATGGCAGACAAATTAAGAAATGGTAATAGAACCTCATTGAATGAACCTTGATTGTGGGTCCTTTGTAGGTCATTTCAACTGAACCAAATATCATTTCTCCCAGCAGTGGTGCATCAGAGCTTGTGCGACACCTTGGTCTTCCATTATCGGCATTCTGCTTAGAGAGAAAAATCCATACAGGATTTTAAAGGAGATTTTAACACAAAAGGCAAGGAAGGCAAATGAAACATTGTTGGTCACAATACCGGCAGACTCTCATCTTGAATAGCTGTCTTAGAATCAAATAAAACACACTTGTCTCCTCTTTTATCATGATCTTTGAAGACAAGGACACGGATTTGTGATTTCTCGAATGCAGGAAGCCCTCTGGAATAAAATGTTAAAAAGTACATATATACTGTAATGAAGTACTGTATAATATATTAAATATGACTTGCAGCTTGCTACTCAAGCTTTAACGCAAACACAGAAAAATATTTCTGAGCCACAGATGGAATTAATCAAACTCAGTTAAATGCTCTGACCATTGAGCTACCAGAACTCAAATGGCAGAGCAAAGGCTATGTACTAGTTTGTACATGCAATATACATATACATATAGTACTGTTACATCAGCAGTCTTATTATGTCTGTATATCTTTATCAAGTATGGTATACATGTATTAAATCACTCAAGTTTTAATGGCAACTCAGAAAAAGCAAGTCACATATTTAATATATTATACAGTACTTGATAAAGATATACAAGTACACACATATTGAGACTGATGATCTCGCAGCATGTGTGTTACATGTAAGAACTACAGTACTGTACGTAGTACGCAATGTAGCCTATTTAGGAAAAATACCATATGTAGTATTTTCCTAAATACCACACATTTGGGTACAAAGTTGTATTGTAATACCACAGCATTTTTGCTTTTGCAGTAAATTTAATTGGATTTATGCAATAAATAATATTAAAACAAGAGGTGTAGCGTATATGACACTTCTAGGGGGGGCAGGGATTTTGGCGGGCTTTGCGTATGAGGAACCAATCACATTGAGGCAGGTCATCTGAGGAAAGGGGGTCCCGTACCTGGATTTCAGGGCAACGCACAATATGCAAATCGATTAGTCTCTGTTGCTAACAACTCCTTGGCTTGAGAAGTTCCTCCTTGTTTTTCTTCGTCGTATGCCACGCCTGACACAAATAGTGTGTCTTCATGTCCTTTGAAGTCTCTTTAATTGGCCCAAATGTTAGGTTCACAGGCAACAGGTCGTCGGTCACAACAACTTTGTCGATAAACACCAGCTTCGATCGCCACTTCCTCATGTTTCGCTAGTCCTTGTGCTACCTACACAGGGCCGTTGCGAAGGGGGTTGAGCAGGAGGTGTGAGAATTAATTTTGCCAACAAATAGGCATGGTCATTCACAAATAATAAACTGAGATTTATCCACTGGATATGACTTTATCCACGAGAATACCAGATAACTTATCCAGGCTTTGAACAACCGACCCCAGTGCTCTAACCGACTGAATGGACACTTCCTGTTATGAGACTATTTACTGTATTTCGACAAAAGGTATCTTATGGGTGCTTGACTGCATTGTATATACGCATGACAGGTCTCACACCGCACCCCATAGGCTAAACACTCCTGGTCCAACATTACTATATAAACATATAAATGCAATTTCAACAAAAAAAAACCTCCCTAATCCTTAATATCCCTATTACTAACCCTAATATCCCTACAAATTGCCAGACCTGTAATACGTATAGAGTAGCTGACAATTAACTTAAAATTAAAAATTGATGATTACAATCATATTAAATAATCAATAAAAATAATCAATAAAAATAAGCAGGAAAAGTTACAACTAGACCAAGACAAAAAATGTGTTGCTGCATGCCAAAGTCTTTCGAGTTGCTAGGCGTGTCACCCGGATCAAAACTATAATTTATGAAATATTTTAATTACTATATATTATACTATTTTCTAAATTCTAGTTGTCTGTCGCTTTAACAGGACACATATGTACTATTTGCCACCTCGATAACAGCCACGATTAAAATTTGACCTATACCCTGCACACACTTGAAGACAGACAGAGAAAAGAGCTTTGTTTCTCAAGGTTCAAAGACGATAAAACCACGATTGATTGCTCGTGTTTGTCACCTGACTCATGCCAGGAATTTATGTCCGTATAAACAAACCTACACGGAAGACATTTTCTTTAGTAAAATCTTTTCATTGTATAATAGAAAGTGGAGACTCGATATAGAAGTGTTTGGTTGACTACAGTTGCGTCATTTGGGAAAGTATCGGGGTAGTATATAGTTACTCAAATGGACTTAATTTAAAAGATACAGTCATCGAGAACACACGAACAGACAGCTAACGTAGAATATTTGACAATGAGCCGATATCAATCAAGCTACAGTAAGATACACCAATCAAAACACGAAGCAAGTATAAATATATCAGCAAACCTTTCTGTTAAATGGAAATTCTCCAACCATGAACCGTCATCGCTATATAAGTGTACCAAACGGTTTACAATATGAGCTAAAATATCAACACATAAAACACTAAATCAAAACGAAGTATATTTATGAACTCTGTGTCCTACCTTTCGGATGGGTGAGTTTTCTTGTCTCGTTTCTTCTGTCCAAATCCGAAGATTTTTGAAAGCATTGTTAAAATGGTACGTTCGGTTGCAATAAATGTGTATCCCTCATCTCATTAGCATATTTAGCAATACAACACAATATTGGTTATTCTCCCGCGAATGTCACGTGAAGGTAAACACTGACACGTCACCCGATTGGTCGAAGCATTCCGCGCCAAAACGCAGAGTACAATGTCCACTTTGATGAGAAAATAAAATTTATTTTTCAGATAAAATTTATTTTTCAGTAGTTGACGTACACGGGTTTATTTTCGTTTCGAGATTAAAACCAGGCAATTTTTGACGGTTGGGGAATAGGTGTGACTACTTTGAAAGCTAATCAAAATCGTCACTGATCGGATGACAAACCGCAGATGATCGAAGTCTGAAAAATTTCATGTGACTTGTCGCATGACTGTCATTATCACTCATGATAATGGGAGTCATGGGGGCGGTGAGCGAAGATATTAAAGGTTGGGACTTTTGAATAGTACATTTAGCCAACCCAGCCAACGAAAAATACAATCTTTTGCACGCTTTGGCCCCAGTATAAAAGGTTGACAGGTCACAGGTCTTAGGTTACATGACATCGCTCTTTGATAAAACAATAATATCAAGACTATCAAGTGAAGCTAAGATCTTTTACAATATAAAATAAAACCAACAACTTTAAATATTTTAACTCTTGGGACTTGGGAGATATAATTTATTATATACATGAAAGTCTAAAAAGTCTAAAAAGAGATAAAGAAAGTGGAAACTATGAAACTGCGGGTCACTGTTTGTTCAGTTTCAGTCTGCATGGCCGCGTAGGGACTGAAACCATCTTTATCGGCGGCCATCTTGAAAGTTTGTGTCGCTATTACGGAATATTTCCGTTGCGCAACTTCTATCAGGATTAGGCGAAAATGTGAAAGCCATCATTGATTGTAGTAGACGCCATTTTTTGGGTAATTTCAGTGTTTATACAAAACAAGCAACAAAATAAACGCTAAGTTTAATACAAAAGTAAGAAAGGCGGCCTGCCAGCCAGTCTTGAAAATTTTAAAAGCTTGTGCAAAGTGTACTCAAAATTTCAAAATTTTCAGAAATTATTTTGTGCCCATGCCATACCGCAATAGTACATCAACTTTTAGTGTTTTTTTATTCATATTTTAACACTACCTACACAGTACACTACTTTTATTTCTTTAGTTTAGTAGATTTACCACTCTTTTTAGGTGAACGGAATACCCAACAGGCTAGAAGCCCAATTGATAGGGGTTCTGAGGGCCTACGATTTATGGTCGTAATCCGAGAAGACTCAAAGTCTTACCATTTGCTGGTATTATTGCAAAGGCAGCACTTTCTCCTCAATTATTTTAAGACCCTGAGTGGTGGTCCGACCCAGGATTTGAACCTGTGTCTGATGGACATGTGTGGTAAGAATTCATTATTGTTGTAGTACATCAACCTTTTAGTGTTTTTTATTCATATTTTAAATTTAACACTACATACACAACACACGACTTTTATATCATAGTTAGACATCCCATTCATTATTTCTGTAGTACGCCCGACCGGCCAACCTTCTAGTGTTTTTTATTTAAAGTATTTGCTATCTACGCATCACAGACTTTGATAACGCAAAAAATGTTTAAAACGAGAAAAACGTTGTTTTAATTATTGAAGCAAGTTCAAGCGAAGTCATGACAAAATTTCATGTTTATGTCAAACGTCTGTTAAGTACAAAGTGTATATATATATTAAGACTATATATTAAATAAACTAGAACAGGAATGCCGTTAATAATAGTAAAGTCCAGTCTTCAAAATTAACGGAATCTTCTGAACCTGGGTTTTCCACCACCACCGCCATCACGACGTTTCACTTCACCGCTGACCCGAATGTTGCTTTTCTGCGTCGGGTTGCCCAAGATCCAAACAGTCTCAAAGGTTCGGAAATACTTCTCGCACGAGCCTTCAACGAAGATCTCCGACGGGGCACGTTCCGGCTTGTCCGTTTCGGAGGCGATTTGGATCGAAGCGATGGTTACCGGGTAGTCGAATTCATAAGAAATCCACTGCATGCCTGGAGGAGCCTTGCCATTGGATACCCATAGGGTTTCGGGATTATTGTCGAATGCGTTGCTAGGGTAATATCCTAAATATAAAGATATTTATAGCTTTGAAAAACGTATATAACATGGTGATTGGCAATAACCTTAGAACTTCCGAAAACTAGACTGCTTTAACTGTTTAAATATTTTTAACCGGCCGTCGTAACTATAAATATATATATAATACTATAAATATTCCCACAGCAATATGAGTTAGAATATAACGTGTTGTGAACTCGTTAATAAGGAAATTGAGATTTGACTGGTAGATTTTAAGCACCAAATCACCAATTTATTTCGCCATCTCGCGCTGACGTCGGTTAAAATCTTCCATCTGAGTTCGAATTCATTGCAGTAAATTATCAGAAGTACAGACAGACAGACAGACAGACAGACACAGACAGACAGACGGAGACAGACAAACATAGACAGACAGACAGACAGACATATACAAACAGGCAGACATACAGACAAACAGTTTTCTGGACCACGCCATTTTCGCATTCACCTGTACTTTTTGTTGGCACTAGCGTTCCAATTCTATATACATTATTCAGTAACGTACAGAGAAAAAAGTATAGACGTTACCTGGGCCAAAGTAACTGCTGGCATAAGCTTTAGTTGGCGAGCCAACGAGGTTCTTGGTCGAGCTTGCCGTGCTAAACATTTCAATATTTGATATAGTCCACAGCAGAGGCACATCCACGGAGTTGCGCAGTCTCCAAAAAGGGTAACTGCCGTTGGAGAATGGACATTTATCGTCACAAAATCCAGTCGGAGAATCACACTCGTGAGTGCCTAGACAGAAGCAGAAAGAAATATAACGTTTATGTCACTATTCATATTGTCTTAATAGAGTGTTTTCACTTGCGTCATAGTCGCGTAGGAACCAGGGGGCATTGCGGGCACATCCCCCAAACTTTTATGAAAAGTGCCTTTTTTAAACAAAAAAGAAAAGTGAAGAAAAAAGTTAAAGAAAAAAGTGCCCTTGTTGAACAAAGAATATATAGACAAGTGTATATAATATGAATTAATTATCGATTCATATATTATATATACTATTCAAAGTATACGAATTCCTCCAAGAAACCATGATTTGCTAGTGTTCGGATTCAAAATATTCACAGTATCCTGATTTGTCGCAACTAACTGTCATTTCTCATTCTCGAAAAATTACTGAAGGAAGCATAATACTAGAACATTACATAACATGCACTTCGATAAGCAAAATGCTATGTAGCCTATTTTTTCCTTAAATCTGAATAATGATCATATTGCTTTTATTGTTGGACAACAATTTCTTATGTTGATACGAATATTGAAACTTGCAAGCTCCAAATATCGATACTACGATCAAATTTTTACCTATCGATATTTTTATGTATTTATATAGCAGAGCTGCTAAATAGTACTCGGTCGAAACTGTTTTGCGATTCGACGATGGCTAGTATGCCTAGTATTATTTTTCTGACTCCGAATCTGGAGTTGTTATGTCCGCCATCAATCGGTCATGTTCCTGACCAGCATAAGGAAGTGACGTCAGACTCTCAACGCGAAGACTCCACATGGCTAATTCTTCAGGTAAATATATCCATAGTGATCAAGTTCCTTTTTTCAAATTCTTCGTCTGAAAGGCTGGACATTTCATCTACTTCTCGAAGAAAACAAGTAACCTCGACTGAAATTCAGGCGTAATATTGAGAATCTAACGTCACAAACAATATTACGTCTTGGATCACGTTCTTAGTAATGGTGGCCTACAGTAAATAGTAGTGATCTCAGAACTCAAAATACTCACTCAAAATACCACTTTTTAAGTTTTTTTACATCGATGATTACTTTTGACCCTGAAATACTATTCTATATGTTAAAGAAAATCTAAAAAACGGGGGTGAATTTTCACCATTTCAGAACCAACTGATCTTACCTTCTGAAAGCTCTTTACAAAGAGCTAGCCTCTGTTCTCGGTATTTCTGGTCTGTGTGCCATTCCCAACTTTCGCAATAGCCGAGCTTAAAAGGTCTGCTCCACGGTGGAATAACAAGATGAGCGTACACCTTATGATCTCTTGACAAACCTAACGCACTGAGTTTTTCCAATGATATAAAAGATCCTTCCTTCTCATTTTCTAAGCCGCCGAAAAAGCCATTGACCGAAAAGGTCGCTGTTGTCAGGATAACGACGAGCTGTAAGAGGGAGACCATCGTTGTTGCCGAGTTGCGAAAGTATGAGTTTTCTTTGAGAGACACCCGCTTTTATCCGAAAGTCGATATATTTATGCGGGATGCTGACGCGAATTTGGCTACGTTGCAAGTCTGCTTCTTAGCAACGGTACGTTGTCTTACAGCAATTTGCTTTGTCGTTAACTCGTGTTGCTCAGTTTTACGATTTGGTATCCTAGCGCATGTTATATAATTATCATGGAAGTAACAAGTATACTCATTCCCGAACAGATGTCGCAATGACAATGTTCTAATGAGTAAATCCACTACATAACATAAACCAGGAGTAGAAATCGAGCGATTGATAGAATCACAGTGTATGTGTGTAGCATTCCAAAATTATGTTAAAACATAAAAGCATTTGAATAGCTAATTATAGTTGAATTTTAGAAGAGCTTATAGGTGAATATTCACGTCTTTTATGTTAAAACATAAAAGCATTTGTTAAAACATGAAAGCATTTGAATAGCTTATAGTTGAATTTTAGAAAAGCGTATGAGGTGAATATTCACATGTCTTTTTCTAGTTCTGTCTCTAAACTGGTTTTGCTTGTTTATAATTGTATTCGGAACAGAAGTCATTCATATGAACGATGATTTTAACACGTTTATTTCGTTTTAAAATAAAACACGTCTTAAAAAATCGCACAATGATTAAATAATGACTTCTACTTTTGTTCAACATCGGAGCGGTCATTACCAACATGGCGTCTTTTGTTGCAGACGCAGACAAAAACACGTTGCCACATTTGACGTATATAGCCACTCACTGCGCATGTCCTTCGACGAAGAACAACATAACCATACAACTCGTGTATAATAATCGATAGTATTATATAGATATCGAGGAAATAATACTGGGTTTTTTCCTATTCAGATAAAATGATATATTATGCACATGTGAAGATAAACTAATATCTTCAATGTAAGCCGCGTGAAGGTACAGTACTGATCATTTTTATCTTCACATGTGGTTATCATCGTGGCTATTCCATGATCCATCGATTTCAATGAATAAACAGAACATTACACATGGTTGATAAAACGTGTTGTGCTGCGTAGGCAGCGTAGAAATACAAATCAAATATCTAAAAAGGTTGGTGCCAAAATAGCGTGTAAGTAGTCTAACGTTTCGAGCGAAAAAGGACCTTCGTCACAGAGTGAAACGAAAAGTTCACTCTCTGACGAAGGGCCTTCGCTTGAAACGTTAGACTACTTAATACCGATGCTATTTCGGCAGCAAACCAACCTTTTTAGATATTTGATTTGTATTACATATGAGGATGGCTGCTTGTAGATATGAATTTTATCTTCTCGTGATGATTCTCTCACTCGTGAGAGATATAATACCAACATCACGTATATCTCAGCACGGTCATGCCACTATCCTCTCATTCAATCAAAACGTTTAGTGTAGTTCCGAAATAATGTGTATATGAAGTCTAGCGTTTCGAGCAAAAGCCCTTCGTCAGAGAGTAATTAAACGTACTCTTTAACGACACAAGACTTTCATATCACTCGTATATACTATAATAATGAATTAATATACATAATAATATCTCTAAGTTTTTATTTTGAGTAGAACATACGTTCCAGGACGTAAGTGCGTTGATTATTTTAAACAGAGGGAGCTTACATAACACATAGCTACTAAACATGCTGAGAATACGACTCCCACCCTCAAAAGAAAAAGAAACATTACGGCATTTTACTTCACCCTGATCAGTGGTTCAGACCAATTAAGGAGAGACCGCGGGGAAGAGGTTAAATTTATCCTACGCCGAGGCGAAGGGAGGTTTAAGATAAAAAGGATAAAAAGTTACTTAAAAAGATTAAAAAGAGAAGACCTGCCGAAACAGTGAATAGATCTAACGGCGTTCTAGTATTGTAAAGTCATAACTTTATCTTTCACCTCAGTTTAACGAAGGGTCTCTAGTTTATTCACACCAACTTCTTAGAGTTTTTAATTCGTCAATTTTAACACTGCGGCTAAGCAACACTTATACTTTTAGTTTTCATTGGTTGTTTGCTTTATCGTTACTAAGCAATAAAATTACATTGTTTCTTTTCATTATACTACTGCAAAAAACAAACCCGTACAGTTTGTTATCTCGTTATAAAAACAGTTTAGATTTTACAATAATATAAATACAAAGAGGATTTAGATAATTATATGCGGGCTAATCTGACTTCGTACACTAGTTGTAAAAAGTGAAGTGATGTGTCCTATAGGCGGCAGTGTTTTGTATATTTCTCGGCTACGAAATACGTTTCGAGCTAAGCCCTATAATTTGACGAAGGGCTCCGCTTGAAACGTCAGTATTTCGTTAGCAGAAATCTCGGTAGTTTACCACATTTTCGGTTTGCTAATAGTTGTATATGAGTTCTGGATATAATACATGAAAAGGACGACGTTTCGGACGATGTGTCCTTCTTCCTTTGTCTGACCTGAAGGACACTCTTACTTAAGTATTTTTCAACACATTGAAGTTCTCTTATTTCTCCTTTTCATATTATATCCAGTTCTTTTGAGAACTTAGCAGCTTTCATTTTTATTCTTATATGGGTTCCCCCTCAGCCCATGGTACCAAAGATGCGGCGAAGATGCTCTGCTACTAGCAGAGAACCAAGTCGTTTCAACGAAGATCTGCTGGGAGCTCTTCTTGAAGAATATAAAAGTGTTATATATAGCTACTATAGGCAGTGTCGAAATACCGAAATCGGTATCGGCAAGATTTCACTTGAATATATGTTATGTAAATATTTATTAGCCGGGCTGAGTGCGAATACGTCATAGATTGTTTTGATGTTTTTGTTGTCAAGTCATACAGGTATATATATTCTAAGGATTTATGGCGAAGGAAAATTTCGAGTGTTGGAATATATACATTTTAACACCAAACCGGGATCAGTTGCGAAAAATGCAACTTCAAGGCCTACCGGCTGGAATTGACATGCGATGCTAGTGCAGTGTTCTGACCACTGAGCTACGGAGGCCGTTATGCCGAGAGCCTAGCCACGAGTTCTGCATATATAGTGGTGGTTATGCTGGGATAAGATTTTGGGTATATTACAGCTAGGCTGTATAAAGTGAAGTCCATGACTCATAAACGCGAGCCAGAAAGCATCCTGCTTACTGAACTAGCCCCTTAGCTATGAAAGAAACGTTTTAAATATCTTGATGTTCTTCTCTGTCGAAGAATCAACACTGGAGTGTCGACACGTTGGGTCATGGACAGTAACTTTTACTATGTCTGATGTTTCATAGATTTTAATGAGCTGTTTTCAGGTTAATCCGCATTAGTAAAATCTCAGTTGGAATAAAAGATTATTTCGTTACCTGACAGTCGGTCGAAAGTTATTCATCCGGTTTTGAAGTACATTGTGTATTTCCAATATTTTAATCAGTTTCATTTTAATTACGAAACGCAGTAACTACTTGCATATACACTTCCCAGCACATGAGGTCATATTCAAAATGGCGGCGTTTTTACTTGATTTATTCAACTTTTAAAATAATTTTTTCGAGCATTTTCATAGCGTGAAAGTACTATATTCCTAGTAGCTATAAGCCTGATATAGCTCGATATAAAAAGTACTTTTTTTGTTGCCAATGTTCCTTCAAAGCACAGTATTTTAAGATTATATCAACATTATACATTACGACTTATTATTGCGCGAATTCTCCTGAGATCCAATTTGATTGCTTGAGATCCAATTTAATTATTGTTTATATTAATTTATATTAATATGCCAATTGCACTTATTATTAAATATTATCAAATTATGATAAATTGAATTCATATCTCTCTCTCTCGCTCGTAAAATATTAGATAGACACTCTAACATAACATTCGTATGATCTCGGCATGGTCATCTATAATACTCTCTATAGTTCTTTCACAGCTATTTTTCAGCGAATTAATCATGAACACATGTTTTGGTCTAGAACTGAACTTTTTATTGCTTCTTTGATAGAAGCGTAATAAAAAATATAGTAAATTAATCTATCGAACCAATTTCGCCGTCGACAAATATAATCAAATATCAAGCAGAAGTTTGTCAGTTCAGCTGCATGTTCGTGTGATGCGGTTATTTCATTTCGCCGCGAAGTAAAGAGCGAAAGATATTTTGCAAACCAACGGGGCACTTGGATCATAACGAAACGGAAACAGCAACTCCAAGAGGTATGTTTAACATATAAACTATACAAATCCGGGGCAACGAAACCAAAAACAAAGCCAGTGTCAGATTTCTCCACAAGGCGTGTGTTTTTGGCTTTGCGTATATATCGAGGTTAAGATTCCACTCTATAATTGGATTTCTGATTGTGGAAAGTCTGCTTTTCTTGTAGCAAATCGATAGCAATTTGCTTGTTCTGTTCTGGGGCATTCATGTTGTCAATTTTCACTCTCCATAAGGCGTGTTTTTAACATTGTGTATATCGATTTTGTATATTTGATAAGTTTGTCTATATTTTGTATTTATATAGATTGAGGTAAAGGGTCCATTCTAATTGCATTTCTAGTTGTAAAAGCTAGTATCTTTGCTTTGTTGTGGCAAACCCATATAGCATTGTTCTGTGGTATTTATAAACTAACTTTTATTTATACTGGATAACCCTATCAGTCCACACTACACAAGTGCGTGTAGTCATTAAACGTTTCTCCCTAGAGGTCCAGTAAGGGCCACCCTCATTGGTCCAGTGTTATTACAGGAGGAAACCGGAGTACCCGGAGAAAACCTGCGGTGTGTGGTAGAGTCAAACTGGAAACACTCTTCTCACTTGCGGCCAAGGCGAAATATTTCATTTGATAACTGCACTGAGAAGGAATCGAACCCGGGTTGCAGAGGTGAAAGACACGTGTGCTACCCACTGTGCCACCAACACATAGGTTGTTAATCTTCAAAGTTTTGTGGGCATGATAAGAGATCATATGCATGGAGACTGAGAAACAGGATTTTTCAACATAGCCGTCAATTTAGCAATTATAGATTATGAGCTCCCCATTTCTACGAGATGATAACTACCATCTCATTGAAATTGAGCAATCTAATTGTTTTAGTAGAAACACTTATTTATGTTCGTTATTTCTTCAAAATTATTTCGAAGAACGAGATATAAGCATTTTTTTTTACAAATGCTCAGTGTTGAACATTTGTACTGCGATATATACAGGTGCAGTATATGGATGTTTTTAACGTATACTGACATGATACTACCCTGGGTGCCAGAGGTTCTTCTTCGCTCGTTGGGGGATAACGGGGGCACGCGAGGCCCCGTTATCCCCCAACGAGCGAAGTAGAACCTCTGGCACCCAAGGGTAACATGATACAGAACAATTACTGAAAATACGCAAATGAATAAAGATGGCAACCAGGCTTTAGAAGTTTTTGGCCGAGTATCACCCGATGAATTATTTCATAATCATAACTACCAAGTCTAAAAATAGTGCATTATGTTTTTAGATCATGGCTGGATTTCTTGGAAAGATAATGATTGCGTGCACCTTCATGTTTTTGGTGAATTCTCAAGAGATTGTTCGTGTTCCGTCCACAGAGTTAGTCTACAACATACGTAAGTTAGAGGGACCTGATATAATTAATTAATAATGAATAACTGACGTTTCGAGAGAAAGCAACGCGCACTACCCTTGTGGTAGTTTGAGCACTCTGGCCCTATACCGCTTCACGCTCTCTGGATGTGCGCATGACTGCTATTATCCCACAAGCGGTTGTCACCGGTAATCGCTTGTGTATAATTAGTATAACTAGAAGTTACTATCGCAAGGGAAGTGCTGCCTCGAAATCCAAAGCAGTTGTGATATTTTTCAAAATTGCAAAAATAAGTGGTGGGCTTATTGAAGTCAAAGTCGCAGCGGAGGTAATATATAATTAGTTCTCATGCCATATCTAAATTGTACCCGAGCTACACTGATGAGCTGTGGAACAGCGAAACACGTGTCTGTAGATTGTACATCGTTCCCAGGGTTGGTGGGATAAAGTAGTACACTTGTAAACTAGCACCGAATTATGTTGATATAATCAATCAAGACGCTATTTTTATTTCAGAACGATCATTAACACTCCCAATGACATTACTTTGTCCAATCCCGAATTACAAATTCATCGAAGTACGAGGCGTCACTTTGGCCAACGACTCGAACGTGATCGTGGCGAGTTCGCGCTTCCCGAACATTGACCGAGTAACCAACGAGGAGTGCCTCGCGAGTCTGTCGGAAACAGCCGACAAACGTGCACGTTGTGGTGTCTCGATGAAAAACTTCGCGTTTGATGACGTAACGAAAAAAATGGATAAAGTGGTGATGTTTGACTGCAGGAAAAACCCTGGGGGTGATTCAGCCGGTGAGATAAAAACCAGTAAGTAACCTCCTACTTACTATTTAGACAGTATATATCAACGTAGAACTTCGGACATAGTCAGGGTTAGAAATAGCATCCGGCGATACCCGGCAGTTTTAGAACCTTGCCGGCGATTTATAATTTCAAAATATAACTCAACTTTGCGTTATCGGCGAAATTGCTTTTGCCAAGATCAAAATTATTCCGTTTCTGAATGGTAATTTGTTTTGATTTCTCTGTATATGTCATCATAACTTTGTCCTGTGATTTTCCTTTGCACAAATGCAATGATGCATTTCAGTGCCGAAAAGTAATGATTCGAATCGCTGCAATCCAGTCTGTTATTTGTCGCCATCTTTGTTTTTAAGTTGTAGTGGTGCCCGCATTTCACTTTAAACAGCGGCTTCATTACAGTGCATGGAGCGCGCGCATGAGCGAGCACGAGACCGCAGACCACAGTACAGCCGGTACAAATGGAAACAGCCGGCAAAAAAATTGATAGATTAATTCTGAACGTTATTAAAAGCCTTGTTTGTTTTTCTTCCGCCGTCCTAGCTATTATTGACTGCGGTATTTAACACTCAGCATGTTTTGTGATTTCAAAAACGCATGTGGCAAATCAAATAAATAAATAAATAAAAATCAATCTCTTTGTTTGGCATGAAGAATTATTTTGAAAGACGCATTGAGTTTGCTGTTGGTAGATTGTTAGGTCCCTATAAAGTCTTTCATACCTCGCCCGAGATATTGTCTTTATTTATGTTTAGTTTCCAAGAAAAAAGGAACAATAAACATCAAGTGTCCAAACAAGGACGCGGTGCCTAAAGTAATGGACATCTCGCTCGCTAGTGGAAAGTACGTGGACGTAACAGAAGTCGCGTGGAAATGCAGCGAAGAGAATATTAAGAACATGGGTAAAGGAAATGGCGGTGGTCATTGCCAGATAAAGAGGGAACAAGACTTGAACAAGAGCGAGATGACGGTGAAGTACAAGTGTAGTAGTCCTCCAAGAAGAGACATCGACGAGTTTATTCAAAAAGGCAATGGGAAAAACAAACAGAAAAAGCAATGAGAAACTATAGTACTGGGTAAGTGAAAAAACTGAGAGGAAATATAGCCGAAATATTACTCTGCCGGCGAATACTTTACTTTCCGGACAGGTATAAATAGATGAAAATAAAAGAGACTTGAATACCGAACAATAAAATGAGCTGGGATCGAAGTAAGTGTATTAAGGTGGATCCAAACAGTTTTTTAAATTTAGGTACCCATGACTGATCTGAGGTCGGACCTCCATTGAGGAGAAAGTGCTGCCTTTGCAATAATACCAGCAAATGGCAAGACTTTCGGGTCTTTTTTCCGTAAGATTATAGGAATTTTCATATTTCGATGATGTCACGATGATGTCATCATATGACATTACCAAACGAAAGAGTTTTGCCCACATATACTAACATACAGTCTTAAAACTGGATGGATTCTTAAAAGATGGATTCTTTGAAGCAATTCTAAGCTTCCTTAGCAACGGATATAAGGTTAACTGGCGATTTCCCATCATACATGCAGTATGCCACACTGCCAGCCCAAAAACTAGAACAAGTTAACGCCTAGCGGGCGTCTTGTTAATTATTATTTGAAAACCTGAAAGTGCAGGTGAGATTATTTAATAGTGGTGAGAATAGAAAAGATGATCTACACAGACTGCTGACCTAGCCCAGCCCAGCTCCGCTATAACTGTTATTTTTATTTTGCAGGATTTGTTTTAGATTAAACAACATGGTGTAATCAAAGATGTAGCTATCAAGGAGTGTTAAATAAAATTATTCATCTTATTAGTGAACAGAAGTGTTTTCTATAGACAATTTTATTCATCTATGGGGGCAGACAGACAAACAGACAGACAGACAGACAGACAGAGAAAACTTTATTTAAACTCAGAATCCCAAATCAATTTTACAATTGCTTTTCATGAGAGCCGACAGTCATAATATTCACTGATGTTACTCAAATTCAGTGACTTGAGCAAGTGAAAGTCCTATTGTTGTGATGAAAGTGTCATCAGCAAACATACTTGGTTTAGAGTATTTGAGACTATTTGCAAGATCATTAATGTGCAGAACAGACAGACAGACAGACAGACAGACAGACAGACGTCTTGTATGATATAAACAGACACTAATATGTCCTAAATTCTCATAATAATTAACAAAACTAATCATTTGTATCATATATCACTGGTTTATTCATACAAAATCGCTCGAAATAACATGCTGCATGTTAGTGCATCCGCACTCAATCCTATATTTTATTATATGACAATGACGTAATTCTTCCATATAAGGGCACGAGAACAGAACAAATACCAGGCCGTATTGCATGGTAAAATCCGTATTTCTCCTCTTCTGAACAGAACAAAAATACGGATTTTTTTGCGGCTTTAAACCAAAGCCTAAAATGGCGGATGCGAACTGTCTTTTTAATTTTGAAAATGTTAGTACAGACATGGACGACGCCTTATTATTTTCGTTAAACTCTGACGACTTTGACGATGAATATCTCAAAGCAATGGACAGTTTAACAGAAACAACGTCTGACAACGTATCACAAACAAACGAGGAAATGAAATAAATACAAAATTATTCAATTTCTGCAAGTAGTCATATAATAAAAAGGCCGGCGAGGAAAAATGCGAGAAACGAGTAAAATTCCCGGCCGTATTATATGCCAAACCATTCAATAAGATATAAATATTACATTAGTAACTCAATAGGTACTGCATTGCAAATATCGAGCGTGTCTAAAGAAGAACAAATAACTCGTTGTATATATATATATACATATATATATATACCGATATGTACATATTTTCTGGAAAAGAAAACTCTAACGAATTTCCAAGTATTCCAGAATTACGTTTTTGAACAACCAGGCTTAGGTATCAGTTTCATTTAGTTATCGCATTCCACAATTTTTTTTAAAATTACTTTTATCATTTATAGACCCGTGGCGAGGGAAATTCGACGAATATCATCCCGAGGGGTAATATTTCGTCAAATCCCCCGAGCGCGGAGGGCCTATATAAATTATAATATGATACCTCGACTATAAATTGTCCAATCAAAGAGCTAGATTTGTACCACATGACCATTTAAACTCGAATTATACCGAAACAATCTTGAATACTGACTTGAAACGTCTTCCTGTTCCTCCATTATTGACAGCCTCGTTTTGGTTTACACGCGTGGTATTCTAGCCACACGAAGTGGGCACGTGGCACAAATCTAGCTGTCTGATTGGACAATTTACAGTTGAGGTATTATTTAATTATATTCATTGATGAAATCAACTATATACACTAAAAATATGTAACAAAAATAAACGAGGAGAATTAATTAATTAATTAATTATTACTAAGAGTTTGTTCCATTAATTAATATGATCACAAACATATACATGCATCTTCTAGATGAGAAGTACTGTAATCATAATTGATACTAGCAATCACTTCAGTTCCGTGACCATGGTAACGTTAATTTTGGTCCATATCTTCTATGTCACATTGAGGGAAAAAATATTTCACCTTTTCAGCGTGTCCTTTTTGCAGTAAATCATTAATTATCGCTTCAAAAGTAAAAGCGTACTCGAACAGGCTTGTTTTCTTTTTATTCTCATTGAGTATGTACCCGCAACTGTGGATGGCCACAATTTCACCGCTCATATTTATCACCGGTGAACCACTCGAACCATGAAACATAGTCGACGTATCGTACGTCGTGACATCGTTTTCATGAGCAATGTTCATAATATGGTTGTACAAATGGATACAACTAACGGGGTTGGCATCGGTGTTAAACATTTCTTGATGTTGGCTACATTCCGATGGATTCTCGAGGCATCTCATTTGTTTCTCCTCGACTCTTTTCGATATCTCATCGGATCTCTTAGCCTTTGGAATGATAACGCAAGTATCATCTAGTTTTTCCTGACCTTCTGGGTGGCCAATTATTGCCAGCAGTCCCATCCCAGGTACATGCTTCCTCACTCTATCACCTAGCGGGGTTTTGCCTTCAGCCTTGCATTTCAAAGCAAGAAAGGCATAATCGAGACCTTCATCGTAGATGTTCTTTGGGTCATCAGGATTCGCCACTTCTATTAAACGCGATCTGTTCGTTTGGCCAACTGAGTCATAGTCGAAATTTACATATATCGATGAATGCGCGACTCGGTCAGAAGCATCTCGTTGAATGTCCACAAGATCCTTTTTCACGTGGTTATTAGTCATAACCATATTCCCGGTAACCAAAAAACAAGAGGCTTGGTACGATCCGCAAGTAATTTGCCCTACCGAAGGATGAATGACGGCAATATGCTTACTCAACTTAGCGGGCCGAGCAACATTGGTTTTATTGGCAAATTGCTCGCGTGCAATCTTTGGAATCTCTTTCTGGTATTCATTCCGCTTATTGTGGCAAACAAGTGTCGACTTTGCATTTCTATGGATGGAATTGTGCATATCATCCCTCATGTTTTTCTGAGTTGTGGAATCTTTGGAAAACTTATACACACCAGTCATGTCATCAACCTCTGCAGGCTCCTCTGATTCTTCTTGGTCACGTTCTACAGTTTTTCTGCTGTTTTCTGCAGTGCCTTCAGAAGAATTATCCAAGTCAGTCTTGGCGCTTTGCTTTACAGCAACACTAAAAATAGTGTTATGGAAGCTGCTTGCTTTACAAGACATGAGTGGTTTAGCGCGATCAGCACCGTGGTGCAGATTAAAACGTGGGACATTCTTGAAACGTCCATCTCTTTCGATTGCCACCTGGAGTGTTTCATCTTCCATTGCTGTAACGCATATATCCTTCCCTTTAAATGACTTAAAGTGTATATCGGTAATACTTGTGAGATGGTATCGGTTGTCCGTTTTCACAAAGAACAAATGGGTTTGTTGCTCGACTGATTTGGCCACGTCAAATTGTTTGTTGTATTTAACCTCCTCATTTACTTCCATTCGAACAAATGTTCCAGGCTTCAGCCAACGACATAAAAGCGAAAACGGGTTTACCGCTACTTCTCCGTCATGACCCTCAAGCTCAGCCCAATACAGACGTCGCTCTACGGCAATTTTAGTATAAGAAGCTTTTATAGCAGCAGCTAATGTTTGGGTTTTTTTCGCTACTATTTCAATCGGTGCTACATATTGGTCCATACCTCCAAAATTGCTTCTTACCAATTTAAATTTAACCTCATCGTTATTTTCATTCATTTTACCAGGACTTCCATATCCCGAGTCGTTCATTGTTGGGCGGAAAATCTAGAAAAATTAAGATAACCAAATGTTTTATGGACATTAAATGATTAACTCTTTCCTGACGGGCTGAAAAACACCCAAAATTGAATCACCTCTTTGTTCTATTGATATCTTTAGAAATAACCATAACTTTTGAAAAAGCTATACATTTCTGAAAGCCCAATAAACCGGCTGTTACCAATGCTTTTAAATTTCCCAAACAAGACACATTATGTTAATATAAATTAGCATAATTTTCATAAATCTGGTTGAAAAACTTTCATTTTTATAGAAAAGGCCATCTTGCACGTCCGCGTAGCATTATGAAATCAAATCAAACTTGGCGTGTGAGTGGATCTCATGTGCCTGGCGCTTGACGAATTTCAATTTTTACTTTGCGTTCCGTGTGCCGTGTTTTTCGATTCACGATTTCTTCAGTCTTATACGAGCGATTTTGACTGCGCTAGACAGGAAAGATTTAAGCATATTATATATTATCAAATTTGGACAATGAAATAAAGATGGTGTCCAGTGTTTTATCAAAAGGTATAGTAAAAATAAAAGTCTGTGTAAACAGACTGACTGACAACCTGCACAACAGGATGACTATTTTTCACGACGAAAATTTACAAAATTCACAATTTGTGAACATTTTATCTGACTGCCCCAAATGTTTTATTTTTAAAATAGGAACAGTCCAATTAAAAAATACCTTTATTTCACATGCAAAGTCGTTGTCTTGGTTACTGAGATATGGTACCCTATAACCCAAAAAGGCAAATATATATAACAAGGCAAATATACATAACAAGGCAAATAATGATGATATATAAGTCTAGAAACACTTTATTTTGTCGACTACTAGGTGATCCAGAACTATTACTCTATTTCATTAAAATGCATATATAGGAGCTGTCTATAACGTTTCTATAGTGAAGGCCTTTAGCCGTGTAGTTACTGCACTCAAAAGCACAAACTGAAATCGTTTGAGGGAGAACTATAGATTAAACTGAATAAAACTAGAGTGTAAATTTGCATTAGAAGTATGACGACATGATTTGTGATTGGATGTATGTTTTCAACCACGCAAACCAACCAATCTTAGTGTTAAAAAACGCAAATTTTGGCTGTGAACCGCTGGGAAAAGTTAGCGGTTTGAAGGATCACCCTGATAAACCAATCATGATGGTTTATCAGGGTAACCGCCCCCTTCCGCACGGGTTTCTACGCGGAATTTCCACAGACTTCCCCGAATCTATCAAATGACATCACGTCTCAAAACAACTGTTGGCGACCAAGAAGCCTCAATTAAACCACAAAACCCAACGTTGATTCATTCACTATATCATGTCTTATAGTTGCAAGAACCTGATTCTGCTGATAGAAATATCGATACTCAAATCAATAGACAATACTTCGGAGTCATGTTAGCCGGTTAGCCCGATACATCTGGAACCGAAGATTTAAATAATATCAATTCAGGGAATGGATAATCAGTGGCGAAAGAGTTGATCAAATTTCATCAAACTAAAGAAACAACATATGATGGGAGACTAGCCTGATTATAAACACGGTGACCTACAGGGCTACAGTACCCGACATACCAAAATATAGTATAATTTATTATTTATCAAAATATAGTATCATCTATAAAGACAAAGTAGTCAAAGGTATATAAGGTATGTCGGCGCGTTGACGTTTAGAGCGTAGGAAAGAGATGGAAATAATTTACACAAGACGTTGGAATTTAGATAGAATATAAACGACAACGACTTGCATTATAGTTCACAGTATTATGACAAAGCCAAATAACAATCGTATGCAGCTATTGCTATTGGATTGGCATCATTAATATGCCTTCTATCAAGTCAACGTGCCTGCAAAGGGCCTCATGGCAACTGTAGTTTTTAAAAGTGTAGAATTTTTGTTAAATTCTCAGCTTCTGCAGAATATTTGTCATTGTGCATGCCAAAAGTGAGAGACAAAACTAAAAAATTGAGCGCGCGGCGAGTATTTTAGTGAAACTGTAACCTTAAGACCTTCAGTTCAGGTTCCACTTTGAACCGGTTCGATGCGGTTGTGACCGACGACGACAGCTGGTCATGCTTTCGTCTCAGACAACAAATGCCCCTACCAGATCTTCGCGAGTTCCGTCTACTAACAGCAAGTCAATTTGTGTAAAAAGAATTAATTCGCTTCAAAAGCGCAGTTATATAAGGTCAATAACTAAACGTTTTTTGATTTTGCGAACGCAAGGTTGTTGCACTCAGTCATGGCTTCCTGGTTCCAGCCTCGTCTCGCTTCGTCATTGATAATATAAAATAACCAAAGTGGCACACGATTTTAAAAGTAGCCATTCAATTGACTAATGAATTACGTTTTGTTGTAAGATTTAAAACATCATAATATATATTAGATAAAGTTACAATCATAGAATCTTTCGAAATGATATCGGATGCAATTATTTATCTTTGAGATTGTGATTCTCGCGGGCTGATAGAATACAGTCAAAAGACACAAAATTTCCTAAAATACGACTCTAGAGCAATCAATTGTTCTTACCAATATTCTAGGCTGCTTTAACTTGCTCACGAACGAAGTTTTCGCAAATAGCGTCTCCTGATGTTATCCCCTTGACTGTTTACAGCAATGGTCGTCGGACAAAGAGATCGAATAGTGTAGCCAGCGAAACTTGCGAAAATGGCGCCATTTTTGGAAGCACCTGATTGGTCGTTTGAAGAACACGTGACGAACCACAACAGAGAAAATCAAACAAATATAACAAGACGCCCGCTAGGCGTTAACTCGGGCTACTTTTAGGGACACGGCGCGCATATTGCCTGAGAAGATTGGTATGCATTGGTGGCATGTTAGACCGTTGGATTTATAAAACCCGCTCACTTGTCTTATATTACAAAGGATAATTAATTTTTAATGCATTGATTTCTGTAATCAGGCACTGTGCAGCGCTCGTTTAAAGTGGGAAACTTTTAGAAGCAAGTTGGGCTGGAAAATGAGGACGAAGAAAAATAAGGCGTCTACACGCAGGCTACTGGCCCCCAATGCGGAACGCCTGACACGCAGACGAAATTTAATGTAAACACTAAATACGGCAATGCTATATTTTTTCTAATATCTTTTTTGTGATATTTAAGGTCTTCGTGTGTCAAAATTTATATAAAAATCAACGGCAAGGTATACGAAATTTCCCCTTTTGAGGACACACGAGCGGACATGTCAGAGAAGGAGAAGGAAAATTAGATTCGCCATTATAACATAATATATTACGGTGTATAGATATTATGGCAGGATAACCGCAACAGCAAAATGCCAATTAAGTGGTGACATTTGACTGCAGGAAAAATCCTGGGGGTGATTCAGGCGGTGAGATAAAAACCAGTAAGTAACCTCCTGCTTACTATTTAGACAGTATATATCAACGTAGAACTTCTGACATAGTCAGGGTTAGAAATAGCATCCGGCGATACCCGGCAGTTTTAGAACCTTGCCGGCGATTTCTAATTTCAAAATATAACTCAACTTTGCGTTATCGGCGAAATTGCTTTTGCCAAGATCAAAATTATTCCATTTCTGAATGCTAATATGGTAATTTGTTTTGATTTCTCTGTATATGTCATCATAACTTTGTCCATTTCAGTGCCGAAAAGTAATGATCCGAATCGCTGCAGTCCAGTCATCTTTTGTAGACTTTGTTATTTGTCGCCATCTTTGTTTTTAAGTTGTAGTGGTGCCCGCATTTCACTTTAAACAGCGGCTTCATTACAGTGCATGGAGCGCGCGCATGAGCGAGCACGAGACCGCAGACCACAGTACAGCCGGTAGATTAATTCTGAACGTTATTAGAAGCCTTGTTTCGTTGTTTGTTTTTCTTTCGCTGTCTTAGCTATTATTGACTACGGTATTTAATATTCAGCATGTTTTCTGATTTCAAAAACGCATGTGGCAAATCAAATAAATAAATAAATAAAAATCAATCTCTTTGTTTGGCATGAAGAATTATTTTGAAATAATAATAATAATAATAATAATAATAATAAAAGACGTATTATGAGCATTATACAATGGTCTCAATGCTCTTACAACAATATATTCTTAATGTTACTTATAAAATTAATCACTGTTTCGTTACCATGAACAAAAAACTATTAATTTTAAAAAAGAAAAGTCTTAAGTGCTGACTTAAAACAACTTAACATTTCAAAGCTTCTAATTTCATGTGGTAATAAATTCCACAGTTTTGGTGCTGCAACCGAGAATGCTCTGTCTCCATGAGTCACCGTTTTGGATTTTTCTCAAGTGGCAGATTTTGGTTGGATGAATATGATCTCAAAGCACGAGTAGGTTTATATTTAGTTAGCAAATCAGTAATATAAACAGGCGCCTGGCCATGCAAAGCCTTGAAAGTAATTATTAGTATCTTAAAAACAATCCTTGATCTCACCGACAACCAGTGAAGATTACGTAGCACAGGGAAGATATGCTCCGATTTTTTAACCCCTGCAACAAGTCTAGCAGCTGTATTTTGAATTCGCTGTAACTTGCTCAATTCAGTTTCTGGGAAGCCATATAGGATGCTATTACAGCTGTCAAGTTGCATGCACCAATGCATGCATGAAAGACGCATTGAGGTTGCTGTTGGTAGATTGTTAGGTCCCTATAAAGTCTTTCATACCTCGCCCGAGATATTGTCTTTATTTATGTTTAGTTTCCAAGAAAAAAGGAACAATAAACATCAAGTGTCCAAACAAGGACGCGGTGCCTAAAGTAATGGACATCTCGCTCGCCAGTGGAAAGTATGTGGACGTAACAGAAGTCGCGTGGAAATGCAGCGAAGAGAATATTAAGAACATGGGTAAAGGAAATGGCGGTGGTCATTGCCAGATAAAGAGGGAACAAGACTTGAACAAGAGCGAGATGACGGTGAAGTACAAGTGTAGTAGTCCTCCGAGAAGAGACATCGACGAGTTTATTCAAAAAGGCAATGGGAAAAACAAGCAGAAAAAGCAATGAGAAATTATAGTACTGGGTAAGTGAAAAATCTGAGCTAGGAAATATTGCCGAAATATTACCCTGCCGGCGAATACGCCCCGGAGGCCATACACTTTTCCGGACAGGTATAAATAGATGAAAATAAAAAGAGAGTTGAATACCGAACAATAAAATGAGCTGGGATCGAAGTGTATTAAGGTGGATCCAAACATTTTTTTTAATTTAGGTACCCATGACTGATCTGAGGTCGGACCTCCATTGAGGAGAAAGTGCTGCCTTTGCAATAATACCAGCAAATGGCAAGACTTTCGGGTCTTTCTTCCGTAAGATTATAGGAATTTTCATATTTCGACGATGTCACGATGATGTCATCATATGACATTACCAAACGAAAGAGTTTTGCCCACATATACTAACATACAGTCTTAAAACTGGATGGATTCTTAAAAGATGGATTCTTAAAACTGTGAAATTGATCTATGGCAAATGTTGTCAATTCTAAGCTTCCTTAGCAACGGATATAAGGTTAACCATACATGCAGTATGCCACACTGCCAGCCCAAAAACTAGAACAAGTTAACGCCCAGCGGACGTCTTGTTAATTATTATTTGAAAACCTGAAAGTGCAGGTGAGATTATTTTATAGTGGTGAGAATAGAAAAGATGATCGACACAGACTGCTGACCTCTCGCAGACCAGCTCCGCTATAACTGTTATTTTTATTTTGCAGGATTTGTTTTAGATTAAACAACATGGTGTAACCAAAGATGTAGCTATCAAGGAGTGTTAAATAAAATTATTCATCTTATTAGTGAACAGAAGTGTTTTCTATGGACAATTTTATTCATCTATGGGGGACAGACAGATAGACAGACAGACAGACAGACAGACACTCAATGACAAATCATCCATAAAGACAATTTATTTTTGAAGACTTCATGATTGTGGGGTTTTAATGTGGACGAGAATTCCACATCTGTAAGAAATTTCCTTTAAAATATTTTGTCCTTTCCTTAGTCTAGACTTGTAAGGGATGTAATCTGAGCACTCAATGAAAAGCTCGCTTAAGTAACCAGGGACTTTTTTATTTAAAGCATTATGTACCATTAAGCACAAATGTTTGTCGCTTCCGCTCAAAACGTCAGTATTTCGTCATTAAAATTCTTGGCAGTTTACCACCTTTTCACTTTGCTATGTATCCAAAACACTGTCTACGCAGCACTCTACTTTTTTACTATTTAGAGTTCAGTTTTTTCTGAAAGATAGACAGACAGACATACAGATACAGACAGATATATACAGGCAGGCAGACAGACAGACAGACAGACAGACAGACAGACAGACAGACAGACAGACGTCTTGTATGATATAAACAGACACTAATATGTCCTAAATTCTCATAATAATTAACAAAACTAATAAATCATTTGTATCATATATCACTGGTTTATTCATACAAAATCGCTCGAAATAACATGCTGCATGTCAGTGCATCCGCACTCAATCCTATATTTTATTACATTTAGTAACTCAATAGGTACTGCATTGAAAATATCGAGCGTGTCTAAAGAAGAACAAATAACTCGTTGTATATATATATATATATATATATATATATATATATATGTGCGCACGCTCACTGCTTGCAGTTTGAGCGCTCTGACATGGTTTTTGATGTCCCACATTTTGTGTGCATCAAGGGTGACTGCAAATAGCAGTCATCTTCATCCTGCTCATCAGCACTACACTGATGAGGCCCAAAAGGCCGAAACGGTACCGTCTGTAGTTAGATATCGCTCTATGACCTTTAGGTCATATTGAGCGCTCTACAGGATGAACCACCGTCTGTAGTTATATATATATATATATATATGTACATATTTTCCGATATGTACATATTTTCTGGAAAAGAAAACTCTAAACGAATTTCCAAGTATTCCAGAATTACGTTTTTGAACAACCAGGCTTAGGAATCAGTTTCATTTAGTTATCGTATTCCACAATTTTTTTTAAAATTACTTTTATCATTTATAGACCCGTGGCGAGGGAAATTCGACGAATATCATCCCGAGGGGTAATATTTCGTCAAATCCCCCGAGCGCGGAGGGCCTATATAAATTATAATATGATACCTCGACTATAAATTGTCCAATCAAAGAGCTAGATTTGTACCACATGACCATTTAAACTCGAATTATACCGAAACAATCTTGAATACTGACTTGAAACGTCTTCCTGTTCCTCCATTATTGACAGCCTCGTTTTGGTTTACACGCGTGGTATTCTAGCCACACGAAGTGGGGGGGGGGGGGGGTTATTCTATTATAAAATTACTGGCCACGTGGCACAACTCTAGCTGTCTGATTGGACAATTTACAGTTGAGGTATTATTTAATTATATTCATTGATGAAATCAACTATATACACTAAAAATATGTAACAAAAATAAACGAGGAGAATTACTTTGTCCACATACACATGTGGCTAACATGAGTGGTATAGTAAAGACTTATTAACCGAGTGCGAGGTCTGTACGGTAAAGTATTTGCCTGAGGTTTTCGTACAGACCGATCGCCGAAGGCGCGAGATCTGTGCGAAAAAACCGAAGGCAAATACTTTACCGTACAGACCAAGCAAACGAGGTTAATAAGATATTTATTATATGACTTTTGGTTCATTTTGTTCTCTGTTTTTAACGTTGTGTTTGTCTTCAGATGTTGCCGTTTATCTAATAACTCTGAGCTTGTTGATTTCGCTTCATATTTACACGCGTTACTGGTCGTTAGGCATTCATTTTCTTCACTTATAGATAAACAGCTTTCAAGAAAAGCAGCACTAATGTTTCAGGACGTGTTATTGTTCGAACTTTTTCAACGAACATACTCAAATCCTCTTTTATTTTCATCTACATCAACTCAGAAATTTTCCCGCTAAAACGTACCGGTCCGGAAAAAGGCGTATTGCCCTCTCACAGCGCCGGGAGGGCAATACGCTTTTTTCCGGACCTCTCACGAACCAATCAGCGTGCGCCATCTTTCTTAGCCATATAATAAAGGATGGTATTAACTATATTAATTAATTAGAGTTTGTTCCATTAATTAATATGATCACAAATGATATATATACATGCATCTTCTAGACGAGCAGTACTGTAATCATAATTGATACTATAGCAATCACTTCAGTTCCGTGACCATGGTAACGTTAATTTTGGTCCATATCTTCTATGTCACATTGAGGGAAAAAATATTTCACCTTTTCAGCGTGTCCTTTTTGCAGTAAATCATTAATTATCGCTTCAAAAGTAAAAGCGTACTCGAACAGGCTTGTTTTCTTTTTATTCTCATTGAGTATGTACCCGCAACTGTGGATGGCCACAATTTCACCGCTCATATTTATCACCGGTGAACCACTCGAACCATGAAACATAGTCGACGTATCGTACGTCGTGACATCGTTTCCGATGTTCATGGTAGGGTTGTACAAATGGATACAACTAACGGGGATGTCATCGGTGTTAAACATTTCTTGATGTTGGATACATTCCGATGGATTCTCGAGGCATCTCATTTCTTTCTCCTCGACTCTTTTCGATATCTCATCGGATCTCTTAGCCTTTGGAATGATAACGCAAGTATCATCTAATTTTTCCCGACCTTCTGGGTGGCCAATTATTGCCAGCAGTCCCATCCCAGGTACATGCTTCCTCACTCTATCACCTAGCGGGGTTTTGCCTTCAGCCTTGCATTTCAAAGCAAGAAAGGCATAATCGAGACCTTCATCGTAGATGTTCTTTGGGTCATCAAGATTCGCCACTTCTATTGAACGCGATCTGTTCGTTTGGCCAACTGAGTCATAGTCGAAATTTACATATATCGATTTATGCGCGACTCGGTCAGAAGCATCTCGTTGAATGTCCAGAAGATCCTTTTTCACGTGGTTATTAGTCATAACCATATTCCCGTTAACCAAAAAACAAGAGGCTTGGTACGATCCGCAAGTAATTTGCCCTACCGAAGGATAAATGGCGGCAATATGCTTACTCAACTTAGCGGGCCGAGCAACATTGGTTTTATTGGCAAATTGCTCGCGTGCAATCTTGGGAATCTCTTTCTGGTATTCATTCCGCTTATTGGGGCAAACAAGTGTCGACTTTGCATTTCTATGAATAGAATTGTGCATATCGTTCCTCATTTCTTTGCTGGAGAGAGTTGTGGAATGTTTTGAAAACGTATAGAGACCAGTCGTGTCATCTACCTCTGTAGGCTCCTCCGATTCTTCTTGGTCACGTTTTACAGTTTTTCTGCTGTTTTCTGCAGTGCCTTCAGAAGAATTATCCAAGTCAGTCTTGGCGCTTTGCTTTACAACAACACTAAAAATAGTGTTATGGAAGCTGCTTGCTTTATAAGACATGAGCGCTTTAGCGTGATCAGCACCGTGGTACAGCTTAAAATGTGGGACATTCTTAAAACGTCCATCTCTTTCGATTGCCACCTGGAGTGTTTCATCTTTCATTGCTGTAACGCATATATCCTTCCCTTTAAATGACTTAATGTCTATATCTGTAATACCTGTCAGTTGGTCTCGGTTGTCCGTTTTCACAAAGAACAAACTGGTTTGTTGCTCGACTGATTTGGCCACGTCAAATTGTTTGTTGTATTTAACCTCCTCGTTTACTTTCGTTCGAACACATGTTCCAGGCTTCAGCCAACGACATAAAAGCGAAAACGGGTTTACCGCTGCCTCTCCGTCATGACCCTCAACCTCTGCCCAATACAGGCATTGCTCTGTGGCAAATTTAGAAAAAGAAGCTTTTATAGCAGCAGCTAATGTTTGGTTTTTTTTGGCTACTATTTCAATCGGTGCTACAAATTGGTCCATAGCTCCAAAATTGCTTTTCACCAATTTAAATTTAACCTCATCGTCATTTTCATTCATTTTACCAGGACTTCCATATCCCAAGTCGTTCATTGTTGTATGGAAAATCTAGAAAAATTAAGATAACCAAATGTTTTATAGACATTAAATGATTAAGTATATTATATATTATCAAATTTGGACAATGAAATAAAGATGGTGTCCAGTGTTTTATCAAAAGGTATAGTAAAAATAAAAGTCTGTGTAAACAGACTGACTGACAACCTGCAGACAACAGGATGACTATTTTATTGCGAACGCTTGCTTCCTTGCCTCCCCTCTAGCCTTGGTTCACAATAAATCACAAAATTATAATGGTAAAAGGATAATAATAATTCACGATCACGTTTCACGACTTGTCTCAAAAAACTCTCACGGTCAAGAACACTTCGACTGTTTGTTTTTGTTTGCCTTGATTGACAGTTCCTAAAACTATACGCCCCCGTCTCCGACACACTCCCCTCATGGAACTCATTAGAGTTTCATGTACCTTAAGGAGACTGGGAATAACATATTAAATAACGCAACATAATTAACATGCTTATAGTTCTCTAACTTTAGTTCTATTAGTCAAAAGTTTGTTCATCGTCTGCAATCGCCTTTATCTTCTCTCTGGCTGCCTCGGCTGCTGGTCGTTTTGGACGGAACATTGATGCTTCCGGATTCAGCTGATTTTTCTTCTTAGGTGTGTCACAACTCAGTTCCAATGGATACAAGTGTTGGGTTGACCTCTCAAGGATTCCCTTGCCAGTTTGCACTTTAGCACCGCGGACTATCCCATCTCGTCCATAGATCAACTCCACTATCTTCCCAAGTTTCCAGAGGTTCCGATTTTTCTCATCTCCCTTGATAACGACCATTTCTCCAATGGCAGGAGCTTGGACTTTCTTTTCCCCTTGTAATCGGTGTCTTTCTCTGAGGCTTCTTACATACTCCCTGCTCCACCTTGACCACATTGCTTCCTTGGTTCGGGAAAGATGTCTAGCGCGTCTGCGTAGATCTGGCTCTTGGATGTGATGTGCTTCCAACTCAGGTATCTGGTTGGGCTGAAGGAACAATAACGAATTTGGAGTAAGAAGCGGCAGTTGGATGTCATCCTCTACATAATCCAGTGGACGGCTGTTGATGGCAGTTTCCACATCTATCACAACTTCGGACAGTTCATTGAAGGTTAAGGTACCATTTCCAATCGTCTTGTAGAATGCAGCCTTGAAAATACCCACTAATCTTTCAAATTGTCCACCCCACCAGGGGGCCCGACTTAAGTTGAATCTCCACTGGATGGCATTCTTGGCCAAATAATCATGAAATCTCTCATCTTTGTTAATCTTCTTGATCCATTCAGCAGCTCCTTTGAAAGTACTTCCATTGTCTGAATAAATGATCTTCGGTCTACCTCTTCTGGCCACGAACCGTTTCAGACATCTCAGGAATTCTTCAGTCTCGAGGGTGTGTAACAGGTCCAAGTAAACCCCTCGGGTTAGGCTGCAAGCATATAGAGCTAGGTAGGACTTCCCCTCTGTTTTCGCTGTAACCATGTGTTTGATGGGACCCGCAAAATCCACACCAACCACTTGATATGGTGTCTCCCCTTCGGTCCTGGTGGTTGGCAACTGTCCCGGGGGTGGTGATGTATAAGCGATCGCTTGGAATCTTTTACATCCACAGCATCTTCGTCTAACTTGCTTGACCAACTTCCTCAGCCTTGGGATCCAATATGTTTCACGCAGCCTTGCCATAGTCAAGGTTACTCCCCCGTGAAGAGTGTCGATATGGGCTTGGCATACGAGTCCTTCTGTGAAAGGTGCTGTATCTGGCAGGTACACTGGGTATTGGCCAACAATTCTACCTCGACATTCCAGTATTCCCTCCTCGTTCTTTTGTACATTGAGTTGAATGCAATCTTTCTGGAACTGGTCAGGGTTGGTTGGGTTTTGCTGTGTTCTTTGGATCCACCACGTTAGCTGTTTCTGAATCTCAGTTGTTGTCAAAGGGCCAGTCACTAGGTTTGCAAGTTTGGCATTTCTCAGGAACCGGTCCATCCAGGCACATATCCTCAATGTCCTCCAAACGTTGTTGATGTGAGCATGGAGCAAGACATCAAATACATTTACTTCCTTGGTTGTTTGGACGGCACAGGCGAAGATTCCTCGTTCCACTTTCTCTTCAGCTTGGCTCTCTGTGGTAGATTTGATGATTGGGTCAGCTGGCCAACATTCGGGTTTTGCTAGCCATTCTGGTCCTCGTCTCCAAAGGTCATCGAGCCGGCTGGAACCACGACTTCCAAGGTCAGCGGGGTTTTCTTTGGTGGGAACATGATGCCAACTAATGTTGGGATGCTTCTGGATTTTATTGACACGGTTGGCCACAAACTGTTTGTACTTCCCTTTTCCCTGGATCCAATAGAGAACTACCGTGCTGTCAAGCCAGCAGTGTTGGGCTACAACTAATGGACTGTCCAACGCCTGGTGTACATTGGTAATGAAGTTCACCGCCATGTGGGCACCGACAAGTTCTAGTCTTGGAATAGTGAGCCCTCACTTGGCCAAACGAGACTTGGCAGCGACCAAGGTTTGTGTAGTCCCCGAAGGTTGCTCCACCACTGCATACGTGGCAGCACTCACTCCATGATTGCTTGCATCACCAAAGCTGTGAAGGACAACAGACTGGATTGGCTCTCGGTGTGTCACTATCGGTCTGGGCACTGATTCTCCCTCAGGTAGAGACTCTTCCCATCTTTTCCATCGCTGAGCTTGGGTGTGGCTAAGTTGAGCATCCCATGCGGTCTTTTCATCACAAACGTCCCGGTAGATCATCTTTCCGAGTAAGGTAATTGGCGAAACCAGTCCAAGCGGATCATAGACTTTCGCCAACTTGCTCAGTATTCCACGTTTTGTCGTTGAGGATGAATCTTTAGGGAATGGAATTGTCAACGTGTCTACAGATTTGTCCCATGGTAGACCAAGCACTTTTGATTCACTTCTCGACACTCCCAGCTGCTGTTTCGCGAATGTTTGTTCGTCGTTGACTTTTGGATTGTCTCCATCCTCTTCCAGCTCTCTCGCGTTAGAATTCCATTTGTGCAACTTGAAACCAGCATCATTCAGGATCTTTACCATGCTTGACTTCTTCGCTCGAGCTTCTTCTATGGTGCTCCCTCCTGTCAGCAGGTCATCTACGTACAGGTTCTTCTGCAGCTCTGCGACTATCTCGGGTTGTCTACTTTGCCAAAGTTTCAAATGTTGATCAATAACTCCTCCAAGTAGAAAAGGAGAGCAGGTTAGTCCAAACAAGGCACGTGTGAATCTGTAGACTTGTACTTCATCTTGACCTGGGTGCTTCCAATGAAATCTGAGAGCGTCACGTTCACATTCCCTTATGCGTACCTGTAGGAATGCTTTCTGTATGTCTCCACATACGGCTACAGGGTATGATCTTTGATGAACGAGGACGTCCCACAACTTGGTTTGGAGAGATGGCCCTGGGTTTAGGCACTCATTCAGCGATGGCACCGTAGGTTGCGCTCTCATCGAGGCATCATAGACTACGCGGAGTCTTGTGCTACTGCCATTCTCTTTCATCACCGCCTTGTGTGGTATGTAGCATTCCTTATTCACTGCTTCCCCAGGTGCTGGTTCGATGATACCTTCTCTTAGCTGGTCTGTCATGACTTGATCATAATCATTGTAACTGTCAGTTTGTTTCAATTTGCGCACTAGGTTGTCAAGGCGACGGAGGCTCCCATTCTTACTTGTTGGTAGCTGAGGATGGTTCCCCTTCCAGGTTAAACCGGTTTCATACCATCCTTGCTCATCACGGACCAACTGCTCTTTAAATTCTGAATACACATTCTCTTGATCATTTTCGGGGGTGTCTTCCAGACCTAGCACGTCAAGTCGGCATAGCTTCTCATACTCTGTATGACTAGTTTGGGTCAGTAACATCTTGTGGTGGTCAAACTCCTTGCCTGGCGACATTACAAACCATCCCAGTCTTGTCAGCTCTGCTATGGGCTCCCCTTCGCGACCGATACGTGGTTTGGTGCTTGTTTTAATGCGTGCATACTCGCCACTGCTCAACACCACATGAACAGGCAACTCGGCTTTGGAATCGTGATCATCGACTTCTACTCCTTCCAGATGGGCATATTTCTTGATCACATCGCTGTAGCGTGGATTGTCAACAGACAACAGTTTCTCTTTGTTTACTTTGATCAAATTCACTTCCATCTGGAATTTCCCATTTACTGATTCAATCACTGTTTCGTATGTCTCTAGGCGTGTCAACTGTGAGCTCATCAACATGTCGACTTTCACTTGTTTCACTTCGATGGGTTTCTTCCGTAAAAGGTTGATCAATTTCGCCGACGCGTATGAACTTCCGGCCCCGGAATCAATCAATGCGCGACACTCGATGCCATCCACTTTGACATTCACAATTGGAAAACTGCCTTCTGCACTCTCGCCCGTCGATATCATCAATTTCTCCTCCTTGATTCCCTCGGTGTTGTCGTTCTTATCGCATATTGAAGTATGATGGCGCCGATCGCACTTCTGGCATTTGGCTTTGCTTTGACATTCGGCTGCTCTATGCGCTGCCCCAGTGCAATTGAAACATAGGCGACGCTTTTGCAATGTTTGTCTTCTCGCTGCAGCGGATGTCACTTTTGGGCAATCATTTGACTTGTGCGATGCGTCTTCACAGTAGACACACTCTCTTGGCTTGGAATCTTGGCGTCGCGCGTTGAAGAACTTGTTTGACCGCTCACGATTCTCGTTAACGATATTTTTCTCGATTGGGTTGCGGCGTGTCCACAGTCTCAGCGCCTCTGTTAACTTTACGAAATCCCATGTTTCCCACGAATCATCCGTCCTTACGAGGTCACCGCGAATACTTGGTAATTTATCAATGGTCATTGCCACATTACCATTCACCTGCTGTAATTTTCCAAGCGTTTCCAAAGACTGCACAGCGTAGGTTAGCTTTTCGGTAAACTCGTGTATTCGTCTCACGTTCGCATTTGGAATCGAAGGTAGATCCAAGATCTGTTTGGTGTACGCTTTGATTATTTCTGACTCCTTCCCATATCTCTCTTCCAAAATATTCTTGGCTCTGTCGTAGCCTTCACTCGTGAATGGCAACGCTTCCACTGACTTTCTAACTTTAACGTCGAGTAATTCTCGTAGATACGCGAACTTTATAACAGCTTCGATATTCGTTTTATCGATAGTCTCTCTGAATTGTTGCCAGAATCTCGGCCAATCTTGATACGTCCCGTTGAACTTTGTTATGACCAATTTCGGGAGCTTGGCTTGCGATCCCTTCGACGCTTCGACCGACGCTGTTGTTTCTTTACTATTTTTCGCCTCTTGATTAGCTTTTGCCGCGTGAAGTTCGGTCTGGAACTTCAAACGCGTCTCGAAGAGTTGTCGCTCGAATTCGAATTCTTCTTCTCTGTGTCTTTTATCATCGTCTCTTTTCTCTTTGTCGAGCCACGATTGAATAACAGCAAGGTCTTGATCTGCCTTGCTTATTTCCTCTTCTATTTTTAAATTCCAAACAACCGTCTCGTCGAGATCGACGTCTTTGTGCGCTATTTTAAGAGCTTCGACTTCTCGCCTACTACAGTCTGTCTCGCACACTAAAGACTTGAGGGCTTGCTGGTGTCTCGTCACTCTCTCGCGGTTGTCTGTATCGATCACATTCGATGTCCTATCTCTCGTAATACGCAACTGCGTAAGCTTCGCTTCGAGTTTCGCGACTGAAACTTCCATATTATTTCAGGTTTGACTGCGGTTCTTGCTCTTGTTCGAGCACTTTCGCTTTTTCTTGATAATAATCCCGTCGGAGGTGCCAGGTAATTGCGAACGCTTGCTTCCTTGCCTCCCCTCTAGCCTTGGTTCACAATAAATCACAAAATTATAATGGTAAAAGGATAATAATAATTCACGATCACGTTTCACGACTTGTCTCAAAAAACTCTCACGGTCAAGAACACTTCGACTGTTTGTTTTTGTTTGCCTTGATTGACAGTTCCTAAAACTATACGCCCGTCTCCGACAATTTTTCACGAAGAGAATTTACATAATTCACAATTTGTGAACATTTTATCTGACTGCCCCAAATGTTTTCTTTTTAAAATAATGAAAGTAAATTGTCAACATGTTGAAAGGATCAGTCCAATTAAAAAATACCTTTATTTCACATGCAAAGTCGTTGTCTTGGTCACTGAGATATGATTAATAGTATAATAGTATAGTTTATTAAAAAATTCACCTAGCAGTTACAATTAACTGAATTGCGTGAATTGAACAGTAATTAATAGAGTAAAAACTAAGAATTAAAGAATATAAAAATCGATATGTACAATTTAAAAAGGAAAAATACAATCATTCTCTGAATAAAGTTTGTAAAGTTAAGATCATTGATTGCACTATTTTTTATTAACTAAACCTCATTCACTGATGACATAATAAATGTACTTAAAAATCGCTTGGTCCTGGTAACAGACGGTGCAAATTTGCGTTGACTCCTCAAATTGTACGATTGTAAGTTCCTAACAAAGCTTGTAGGCCTCATTAATATTTTTTTGTGCCTGCAAGCAGAATTTAGAAGTTGGAAATGTGCCTGCAAAAATTTTGTGTGCAAAGTGCGAACCATGGGAAACAATGGTTTGGAAAACTTCACGACGCTTGTGCTTCTGGCTTCCGAAAACAAACGCGCTTTGTAGATTTCAAAATCTTTGCGACAAAACACTTGCAATTAAATTCTCAAACTCGTTAAAACTCCTCGTGCGTTAAAAAGGTTCGCTCGTTTTCGGCTCGCCTTTTCAAATGACACTCGATCTGACTTTGAAATCCCAGAAACGTTCTCCGTCTCGTATTTGAAATATAACTTCCAAACATCACACATCAGAGAAATTCAAATTGAATTGGATGTAGTCGAGCCACCACGATTACACCACGATTAGGTCTCAAGCGAGCAAAGCGAAGTGGGGAAAGTTGCCGCAAACGATATTATTTGTTCGTTGTCTATATAAGTGTACCTTAGTTTGCACACGACGCGATCAATATTTCTTTTTATTTCCGTGACAGGCTTTTCAACGAAAAAATTGCATTGCATGCAAGCTAATTTAAACTGTGTTTACAAAGTATGACGTTCGCAGGCGCTATTTACAATTCAGAAAGTTTGTGCAGGCGCAGAGATTTTATTTTTTTAGTTCATTAGCTGTTTTTACATGACGTATACGTTTTCAAAATAATATTTTTTCACAAATTGAAAATGTGCCTGCGATCGGCGCTCGCGCACTTTAATAAGGCCTGCAAGCTTGTGATCTGGATAACCATCAATAGACTCAAATAGTTTTAAACAAGCTTCCTTCCGTCTTTTCACTTAGAGCAGGCAGATCGCCAAGTGTTAAACAATCGGTATAGCTACTTCCAGGATAAATAATAGAAAGTGCCCTTTTTTGCACTCGCTCAATGGCGTCACTTAAATAGTTTGGTAATGCGTAATGAAAAACTTGGCTGCTATATTCCAGAACCGGTCTTACACAAGTACAATAAAAAAGCAAAATTAACAAGGCAAATATACATAACAAGGCAAATAATGATGATATATAAGTCAAGAAATCCTTTATTTTGTAATACTGACTACTATAGGTGACCCAGAACTATTAAAAAGTAAATTACTTTTAAACAAAAGGCCTTTAAGTATAATGTTTATAAATGTTAATAGTTTTACGATATCTGCTCTTGTACGCGAGAAATAACGTTTTTATTCTCGTATTTTATACTTCTAGAAAACCACCACTGTATATCAACTGCGAGCCGTCGAGCAAACTCTAAAATGGTGGCGTCCAGAAGCATAAAATACGAGAATGAAAACGCTATTTCTCGAACGCAAGAGAAGATACCGTAAAACTATTAACATTTCTAAACATTATACTTAAAGGCCTTTCATTTAAAAGTAATTTACTTTTTTGGGACAGTTCCCCTTTAAAATAGCCGAGTAAAAAAGTGGTGCATGTAATGCGGAAAAATAGTGCGTAAGAGCTGTCCGTTTCTAGTGAAGGCCTTTGGCCGTGTAGTTACCCCCAGAATATCAGTAAAGTGCAATATTTATGCACTCAAAAGCACAAACTGAAATCGTTTAAGGGAGAACTATAGATCAAACTGAATAAGACTAGAGTGTAAATTTGCATTAGAAGTATAACGACATAATTAGTAATTGGCTGTATGTCTCCCCCTTCGAGGTATAATGGTGACTAAATTACAGTGGTGTGAGTACTCGTTACAACTGTAACGCGTTACCGTGTACTCGTTACATTTGTAGTAATTTTAACCAGTAATTAATTACTTTTTGGCAAAGGAACGAAAAAGGTAATTAATTACAATCTTTTACAGTAATCTTTTACAAATGTAATCTTTTACAGTAGCACATTACAAATTCCTTTCCTTAAATCTTCCATAAATATAATAAATGTTATTTACCATCGAAAAATTCCTATCGAAAGACGAAAATAACTACAGTTTGACGTGCTCATGCTATTGCTTTGCCATCTTGAAAATAGAGTGGGCCCTGGGGGCTGGGGACGAGGTTGTTCGGGTCATTTGACTCGTTTCTGGATAATCTCAGACGTTAATAGTATCAGTGATATGGCAGAAGATTTAGAAACGATGTATCAAATGTATCGTATTGGGGCTTTGGTGGTCTAGTGGTCAGGGCAACTGCCTCCCACCTCTGAGATCAAGAGTTCGAATCCTGTGTTCGGACATTTGATCGCACGTGGAAAGAGTTGGTCAACACTCTGCCGAAAGTCGTGGGTTTTCTCCGGGTTCTCCGGTTTCCTCCCACAGGGATGTTGACAGGGCGGGTTAGGTAAATAGTTAGGAAAACTAATGATGATAAAAACTGTAAAAATAAATAGCTAAGGTTAATTGATTGGAGTACTGGGTACTGAGTAATAGAATAAATTGTCGACGTTGTAAAGCGCATTTGATCATATACACATGCTAATTTGCGCTATATAAATAGTAAACATTAAATAGTAAACATTATTAACCTGAATTAAACCACAAAACCCAACGTTGATTCATTCACTATATCATGTCTTATAGTTGCAAGAACCTGAATCTGCTAACTGATAGAAACATCGATACTCAAATGTAGCCCTGTAGGCTACATATGTAGCCCTGTAGGCTACAGTACCCGACATGCCAAAATATAGTATAAAGTAGTCAAAGGTATATAAGGTATGTCGACGCGTTGACGTTTAGAGCGTAGGAAAGAGATGGAAATCACACAGGATGTTGGAATTTAGACAGAATATAAACGACAACAACTTGCATAGTTCACAGTATTAGTGGAACTATAAAGCCAAATAACAATCGTAAAGTAAACAGCTATTTGCTATTGGCGTAATTAATCGTTTTCGCCAAATCAAGATGTGTCAACTTGCGGCTTGCCTGCTTTATATCATAGCAATTTGATCAATTGAGATGCATGAGAAATATCTCGAGAAATACGATGTTTTGGAAGCTCCTGAGTGAAACCCGAACCGCCATATCTCATTCTCATGGCGCAAGCCGCAAAGGGCGCTATTATTTAAAAAGCAGCTCGTAGCAACTGCAGTATTTTTGTTAAATTCTTAGCTTCTGCAGTTATTTATCATTGTGCATGTCAAATTTGAGACAAAACTAAAAAATTGAGCGCGCGGCGAGTATATAAAATGTTTAGACCTTCAGTTCAGGTTCCACTTTGAACCGGTTCGATGTGGTTGTGACCGACGACGACATCTGGTCATGCTTTCGTCTCGGACAACAAATACCCCTACCAGATCTTCTCTGGTTCCGTCTGTATACTAACAGCAAGTCAATTTATGTAAAAATAATCAATTCTCTTCAAAAGCGCAGTTATATAATGTCAATAACTAAACGTTTTGATCCTTGGCTTCCTGGTTCCAGCCTCGTCTCGCTTCGTCATTTATATAATAATATGAAAATACTGACCAAAGTGGCACACGATTCAAGACAGACGAATTACGTTTTCTTGTAAGAATTAAAACATCTTAATAGATATTAGATAAAGTTACAATCATAGAATCTTTCGATATGATATGGGATGCAATTATTTATCTTTGAGATTGTGATTCTCGCGGGCTGATAGAATACTGTCAAAAGACACAAAATTTCCCAAACCTCGGTAATTGTATACGACTCTGGAGCAATCAATTGTTCTTACCAATAGTCCAGGCTGCTTTAACTTGCTCACGAACGAAGTTTTCGCAAATAGCGTCTCCTGATGTTATCCCCTTGACTGTTTACGGCAATGGTCGTCGGACAAAGAGATCGAATATAATAGTGTACCCAGCGAAACTTGCGAAAATGGCGCCATTTTTGGAAGCACCTGATTGGTCGTTTGAAGAACACGTGACGAACCCAAATAAGTATTTGTTGGAAACTCTGATCTCTCTATATATAATTATATATACACATATATATATATTACACAGCAACACTTTTGATACAACGCTTGCTTTTCTTCCAAAATGTTAACGCAAATCAAAAACGTTTAATTATTGACGTTATAACCGCCTTTTGAGACAATTAATTATTTTTACACAAATTGACTTACTATTGTTACAGACCGGTTGAAAGCTAATGAAGTGGAGGTCTTATATAAAATCAACTTATAATGTTTGAAAAATAAACGTAACATATATCAAATATATTGGGGAAGTTCTATACGAGCAATGAAACGCCTGATCCTCATGAATTACGGCTGATATGGACAGGCCATAAGGATGTCTTACGTGGTTGTTTAAGACTGGTGCGAGTCTGTACAGTTTTGGCGCGCGATTCGATTTTTTTAACGACTTCGGTTGGCCGACAGTGGCGGAAATTGTGGTGGGGTGGGGGGGCAACCGCCCCACCACCTATCGTCAAATCGCTAATTTGTCGGAAAATTTCACTTTTTGTCGGAATTTCGGAAATACTTAAGGAATATATCGAAAATGGGAAAAAATGTTACAGAAGCAACTTATAAATACTTAAGTTGTTTTACTTATAAATATCTCAAGTTGTTTTTTGCAACATCGCAGCGATCTGGCGTGCCCAGACCCATCCATACGTTGCAGATGTTTGCAACTGGGAAACTGGGACTATAGCGGCGCTCATAGCGCTCGAACAGGAGTCATCTTTAAACCAGCTGTTGTGATCTTGTGGTTACCACACATGCCCTATGAGCTGGGAGACAGGTTCAAATCCTGTGTCGGACCACCACTCAGGGTCTTAAAAATAATTGAGGAGAAAGGGCTGCCTTTGCAATAAGACCAGCAAATGGTAAGATTTTCAGGTCTTCTCGGCTAACGACTTTAAATCGTACGCCCTCTAATAAACTAAACTAAATATAAACTTGTTACTCGATAGTACGACTGCAAACCAAACCAATAAACGTTGAAATAGCGATCGAAGTCGTCGAAATATGTCGAAAAGTCTAAAAAGAGTGAAGATTGAATGCCTGTCCTGCAACAGAGTATTCGACAGTGATTACAGGCGCAAAAAAGTTGGTTACGTAGTGAATAAACTTGTCGGAAATTTAAGAGGCTTTGCCCCACCACCGAAAAAGGCGAATTTCCGCCACTGTTGGCCGATATTTCACAACAAACGAAGACATGGCATCAAAAATTACTTCCCATACAGAAATTATATATATAATAAAAAAGGGCTAAGCGCAAAATATTCATAACTCAGATTATAGATAAATCGAAGCAAAAAGCAATGGTCTCGTCGTCTCGATGCGTCTTGTATACTCTATATTTGTCCCTGCAACATGTCCCCGCGACACGTCCCCACGATTTGTCACCTCATGTGTCCCAACGGCTTAAAAGAAACGATGTCATGCATATCTTTGAATAATTTGTGGAACTCCTGACAGACGCTTAGGGGGGTCGATAGAACAACCAATCACAATGCATGAAACTGTCGTCATATTTCTTGTTAAAAATTAATAATTACACAGAATTAGTACGACCACGGGTACGACTTGAGAAACGTGGTTCTCGGTAGCAGGGTGTATTGCATTCCGAACGTCGAAAATTGTTATCTTGTCAATATTTTGGAAGCGAAGTAAGTGTTGCAGCAACTGTGTGCTTATTCATTTGGTTCGACAATGACCCTGAAATGGTAGTCGAAATATTATACCACGATTACTGTAGTGTCTGTTTGATCGGCAATTATAGCTAGTTCCAGAATGGCAATTGTCGCATTATGTTTACTTTTATACTTTATTTTATATAATTGTCGACTCGTTATGGTTTAAAGGTTTGACAACAAATTATTTAACTTAAACCGGTACATAAAAATATAAAATCTTATTTTGTGTGATTTGTTTGTTGATGAGTGTTCAGACATGAGCGAATAAAATATGGTGAATATACAAGACATCTGGGTTTATTCTGATCATAACTATATATACATTATACAACGAGTAAGTAAGAAAGTAGAGTGTTGCGTATAGGCAGTGTTTTGCCACCCTTTTGGCATACATATAAACACTATTTATTTTATTTTATCTCGTCTTACTCTGATGAAGGGCTCCGCTCGAAACGTCAGTATTTCGTTACTATAAAAATCTTGGCAGTTCACCACCTTTTCACTTTGCTATACAACGAGTAGTTTGCTCTTTAGATACGTCTCGATGTTTTACAATTGCCTTCTTTTCTCTATGGTTTATCTATTACTATACTGAATGCTTTAACTATTTCTTGTTCTTCAAACATCGTGGCACATGAGTACTGCATATTTGTTCATCCAGTCCCGTTTCACATGACGAGACGCATCGAGATTGAGCATGTGGACGTAAAACATATAATTTGTAAGTTTGTTATATCACCGAAACCTAAGCTTTGTTGTTCGTTTTTAATATTTATTATATTTGTTTGATTTTCTCTTCTGTGACCCATTCGTCACGGCATGTTCTTATTAATGCAAACGACCATTCGGGTGCGCCATTTTAAAAAGCTTCGCTGCATGGTACATTCGATCTCTTTGTCATGATGCTTTGGTCCGACGACCATTGCTGTAAACAGTCAAGGGGATAACATCAGGAGACGCTATTTGCAAAATTTCGTTCGTGAGCAAGTTAAACCAGCCTAGACTATTGATAAGAACAATTTATTGCTCCAGAGTCGTATACAATTACCGGATTTACCGACGTTTGGGAACTTTTGTGTCTTTTGACAGTATTTATAATGAATTCTGTTCTATCAGCCGAGAATCGCAATGTCAAAGATAAATAAATGCATCCGATTAGTTAATTTCGAAAGATTCTATAAGATCGCAGACTATATCTATGTGAACCCCTCAAATAGTCTACCCCTCAAATAGTCTACAGCAAACCCCTCTATGTGAGGATTACTTGCCGGGGTCAGCAAAATATAAATAGACAAAATAATAATAGATATATAAAGTAAATAAATAAATAAAAATAATAATAATAAATAAACTAACAAAACCTAGGGAAGAACAGTAGAAGAGATACGCTGGCGAAAAGTAGCAGTGTTTCTACAATTATAAAAAATGTCTGGACTGGAGGAATACTATATATTCCATATATCGCCCTGATGATGCGTTCACATGTCGGGCCAATCTCGTTCCCAGAGCCTGCGTTCCTTTTGGCCTGCGCCAAGAAAACAGAGGCTCTGGGGAACTCCGATGAAAAAGTCCCCAAAATTGGGTTTTTGTTCCCAGTCCTCTGGTTCCCAGTTCTCTATAATTTGCTACTGTCATCGACGATGTTTAGCTTGTTCGAAGACCAGGAAAAATATTTGTTTACCGATAAAGAATGGCCCAGTATGTTTTACAAAGCTCTTGGCAAAGCGTTGCGATACAAATGGTCTTTCTTAGCTTTTCGCTAAATCGTCAACCGGAGGATTGACGAGAGTGTTTTATATGTCCGCGTCGCCGTCGCAGGTTACACAGAACACATTAAAATGTAAGGAATTGTACTTTCTGTCAAGAACTTTGGCTAAACTACATCGACCTTGTAGTCTCTAATATAATTTTAAAGTTCTGAGGCGAAACTGCGAAGAATTACGAGACGAGTCAGACGATGGATGTTTGTTTGGCGACGAAGCGAGAATAATATTAATAATAGTTTTAAGTTTTAACTTATTTCATGTGTTCAATTGTATTTTGGGTCTGTCGTGTATAATTATGTGTTACAGGTGTATCGAATAAATCTTTACCAATCTTTTCTGAAATCTTTTTTAATCTTTTCTGAAAATAACTGTTTATTTTTAAACCGCGATTCGAAAATGCAAAACTTCGCTCGAGCAATTAGCTCCTAAAGAAACTGGTGCGAGAGCTCAGCATCAACCAATCAAATGACGAGTTTCATCGGAGTTCCCCAGAGCCTCCGTTTCCCCTCCGCAGGACAGGGGGATCGCAGGCTCTGGGTACGAGATTGATGTCGGGCACATCAAGTATGTGGTCTGATTTTGCCGTTAAATTTATAACCAAAACTTCATCAAAATGGCTGCTTTGAATGCTCGATTGATTATTACTAGTCAACTGCGAGTAATAATCGCACTTTTGAAAAAGAAACAAGCCTTTCTTGTGTTGCGATAGTCTGCGATGGTCGGCGCGATCGCAACTGCGCGAGGATGTCGCTGATGGTCGCCGCGGTGACATTTCAAACGCGTTCTCATAGACTAGTCCGCGATATTTGGATAAAGTTAAGTTGAAATAAATCATGGGGCACCTTTCAGTAAAAGTTAGTAACAAGAGTTACTAGAGAAAAAGTTTTAACACAGAAAAAGTGACACTTCCTCCCCCGACATCTCAAGAATAAACGGGGGAGGGGTTATTGCGTATACGTATTTCAAGTAGTATAAGTTGTTTTTATTGTCTTAATGATTCTACTATGTAAATCAATGCATCTGAAATTAGGCAATGCCATACGCATTTTTGTGGAATACTCACTTGTTTTATAAGCATTTATACAATTAACAGGTTTTCTTTTTCTTGCAGAAATGGATGACACAATACAACATACAAAACCCAAGGTGCAAACTATCAAATTTACTGTCAAACTCGACAAGGGTCCAAATCCAGAGTTCGTTGGACAAAAAGATGAAATGTTACAAGATGCCATGAAGGGTATAAATGATAGAATGCCAAGTTTTTGCTTTACTGATTACATTCTGTTTGCTGAAATTGAAAATCATCCTGGAAAGCGTGTTGCCGTGCTGCCAACTCTTCTTTGTGGTTGGATTAAGAATACTAGCTGTATTCATATAGAAAAAACAAAGGAGGCTTATCGGCAATTGACTGGGAATCGTGAAGATCGGAGTACTGATCAAGAAACCCTTTTTTTCATCAAGAATGATGATAGGTATTGTAAGGATGCAATCACGGCTATTCGTTACCAAAAGTATAAACTCCGTGAACTTTGTGTGAGTGCGATCAAAGGGGATTCATTTAATGAATCTTTAAAAAACGATGGCAGATTTATCAATGTTGAAGCATTCCAAATCACCAATGACGAGAGTGGTACATCTCCTGCTCTCGACACTGAAGCTCAGTATTATCACAATGGTGTATTCAGTGTTTCTGTTATACGCAGTCGAAAAGGAAAGACTTCTGAAGGCACCTGTAGCCCAGCGCCTGTAACGTATTTAGATGTCGAGGGGAAAGCTAACAGAATCCAAAGAGATAACCTGCAAGATGAGGAAAGACATCAAACAACCATCAAAGAAGAGGCTGCTGTTGAAGAAGATGATTTTCCTGTGCCATTTTCGCCACCGCCGCTAAAATCTATTTCTACCAATGATATTCTGAATATTATCATCAAAATAGCAAAATCTAAAGTCTTCGAAATGCTCCTAAGTCCAGAAGAAATGACAAATAAGAAACAGAGAGATCAAGCCGTTTGTCATTTAGTTGAAGAGAAATTTTCTAAGACATTTGATGGCAGAAGACCAACCTGGTTACTTGAAAAACTAAGTTCTGTGTCGAAATCAGTTGGTCGCATATTTTTTGAGCGGAAAACTGCAACATGTTTTCTGCTGACAAAAGATATCGCTATAACTAATCTGCATGTATTATACGATATCCAAAATGAAATGAAGAATTCGACTGCACCCGATGACGAGAAGAAAATCAGAGTGAGATTTAATCATATCCGACCTAACCAAGTAGATGATCTTTGTGAAGTGTTTGTGCTGGAAGTTGTTGCACGTAGCGTTGATCTTCATCTTGATTATGTCTTGCTTCGAGTAACCCAGTCTAAAGATTTAGAGGGATTGGGTCCAAGAGTTAGATGCAATGTTCCCGACGATGGTTCTTTGACCATAATTGGCCATCCGGATGGTCAAGAAAAGGTAGAAGAAACCTGCAGAATTGTGTCTACATATTTATGGAGGAATGAAGCAGTTCAAAGAGTCCAGAATCGGAGACCTCCTGTGCAAGGATTTGACAAGTATTTGTTTTCCTGCAAGGAAGAAGCCATGTCTACCTATTACAACCATAAAATAGCGTACGATACCAGCTTCTTTGATGGTGCTAGCGGCTCCCCATGTATCAATAATGACGGGCACATCGTGGGGATGCACACACGCGGCTATATAGTCAAAGAAATGGAACAGAGTATCTCGATTATGGAGTTTGGGGTGTCCTTCAAAGCCATATATGCCGATGTGAAACAGCAGTATGGAGATCTCGCCATCCAGCTTTTCCCAAATGCCGCAGAGTTCGCTCCACCGATGTTCGATCAGTTTTCTGCTATGCGGATATCGTCAGGGTCAAACGTTGATTCGCTTAATCCTGGATTAGTGAAAAATCCCTGAATAAATCAGTGTAAGAATGACGCCAAGAAAGTTGGAATTTTCTATAAATAGTTGTAATTTAAATTTTGAATGTTTTAGTTGAAAAATACACACGAAACTCGTAAAATACCCGACCGTATTATCGGTGAAACCATTCAATAAGATGTATATATACTGTTGGAAAATTTAAACGAGAAACATCGATACCCAGTATGAAAATTTTGAAACGATTTACATACTCAGATCTTTAGAAATATATTGTTTTCAAAATATGCAGATGTTTATAAATTAGCATAGCATGACCAGTTGCTATGGCCCAGCTGGGGAAAGCTAAAAGGGATGACTCAAAAGGACCTTTCTGTTTTTTATTTTTCGTTAGGTTATGGATAGCTACGGTTAGGGCTAGGAGGACTGGTTCTAGCACGCGTCATGGCCCAGCTCCTTATGATTTCTCTACAAGTATCGACAGTGGCGAAGCTGGCCAGGTGAAGGCTAAAAGGGATGACTCAAAAGGACCTTTACATTTTTTAGAACTACTAATCCTAACCCTAATCTCAATCTTAATCCTAACCCTAACCATAACCTTGATCCTAACCTTGATCCTAACCTTAAACCTCGAAGGGCTAGAAAATTTCCATGTATAAATGTGAGGCGAAATCCAGCCTTCTTACAAGGACTAGCCTTACCAAGAAGGCTCGCTCTGCACCTCCATAAAAACACCCCCTTAAAAGTCAAACAGATCATAGCTAATCTGCTTTTGAACAACTGGAGCTGGATAAGGGGTCATGATCAGGCGCGGACTGGACTTAATTTACCGGGAAATGGCAACTGGAGGGGCCCGCCATAATAAAATGTCGATACTCCCAGAGCCGTAGCCACGAGAATTCCTTCTAGGGGGTCCGCCCGTCCGGGCGCATGCCCCCCCGTAAAATGTTTGAGGCTCTAAAATGGCGTTTCCGGCATTCTGCGACTACTCTGACCCCAGATATACATCGAAAGTAATGCAAACTCGTGGAGGTTGGAACGAGTGGGGGACTTGCAAGGAGTTCCAAATTTGGAAACAAACTTGGAACGAGTGGAGGACGCGTACTTGGTGTAACCTGCATATGCAACGTTCTTCTAACGTAGAGGCGAAATGAGCCTGGTACGAGATATGCTTGAGTAGATGCCTTCAGTTGCTTCAAACAGGCTAGGTTTAATAATAAAATGGCTTTCGAAACAGTGCAACTGCTTCTATCATCCAGATATCAGTCACTATTCAGTTTAAGTATTTCTAAAAAATTTATGTTCCATGAAATTATTGGTGCGACAAATGTTGCACTTGCTACGGCCCAGTACTCAGATTTGCAAACTCAAAACAGAATTTTTATACCAAAAATTATTTTAGTTTACCCGCTTAGAGAACTTACTTCAGATATTCCCACACAAGGACAGGAAAAAGGGGCCCAGCGAGAAATCTCCCGGTGGGCCAGTCCGTGCCTGATTTTCATAAGATAATGGACAACCTCCTTGACAAGCAGTAATTCCAAATGAACTTTGCAGCACTTCTTGGTCATGTAGTATCATATCAACTTTAACTACCAAATTATAGTCTAACGACTCGCATACTGTACACTCACATGTACTATACTTGTACTAACTTTATTAATCTTAATCACTACACATTTAATATTTGTGGCGAAATCAAATAAATAAATAAATAAATTAGGGTATTTAGGAAAAATACGACCAACATGTTGTTTTTTTAATACCACATGTGGTAAATACCACATATGGTATTAAAAACATATGTGGATATTTTTCCTAAATACCTGCGCTGCCCCTAGCCTGCACACCCGATTTTCCTTCCTTCGCAGCCCAAGTGACTGGAAAAGACTGGGGATAGCCACCCGGTATCGGGTGGAACGTCTGCACTCGCAGGCAAAGCCCAGAGTAAAAATTTCTTGTTTTGGATAATAAACGATGGCTGATCAGAGAAAGAACGAGCAAAATAAAGGAAGTGTTTTCCGTTTTGGAAGAAATATTTTATCCTATGTGAACTACGGCATTACGAGATCCCTTTAAGATGGAGGTATATTAGTTTTTGATTGTGTGAAAACGGTTAGAATTAAGCTTGTTCGACTTCGACGCTCCCTCAGCTCAGCTGGTTTGCAGTAATTTTATAGCGGTGTTGTCAATGTAAACATTGCCAGTTTCTATGAATAAGGACTTAAAAATATTGTCTATAAATTGTACGGTTTTATTTCCTGCTAATTTCCTAGAATAACGACAATTTACAAGAAGAACTGTCGTCTTTTCGTCAACAATGGCACCAGGAGTTGCTACAACATCACGAGCCTCCTCACTCTCAGCTTGCAGAAGAGAGTATGCCATCACCATGCACACCAGAGAGATGTCAAACACCTCCAAATGCAAAAGCGACAGAAAACGAAGAAATTGAAAATAAGGTAGAGTCCCTTTCCATTTTGATTGATTCAATAAACACTGAAGTGAGGAAGTCTGACAGACTGACACTATATTTGTACCCCAAAAAAGGAAGTCTTAATTATTCGAAGTGACTTTAATTATTTTATCAAGCTGTTACAAGCTTGTAGGCTGTAGCAACTTGTTAACATTGCATAACACTTCAGAGCTGAAGCAAAGTTGTTGAAACAAGCTGTAACACGCTTGTTGACGACAAGCGAGATCAGATGTATTGGAGCAACTTGTAATATATTATTGTCTACATGGCATCAACCTTGTTACAAGTCTGCAAACCTGTCAACAATTGGGAAAACAAAACAGTACAAATGCATATTGATATCAGCTTAATGGCACAGCCATAACAATGCCGATGCATATAGCTGCAGTACTGTATGGAAATAGTACGTACCAGCTTCAAAAATTGTACCTGAGCTTCAAAAATTGTTAGGACCAACAGCCTATAGACACTAAATAACCCATGTGTTATGCATGGTACAGGCAGTGGCGTAACAGAGGTAGACGGGGCCCTTATACATGTCTTGGGTCTGGGGCCCCATGAAGGCTCGACTATAACTTCTATATTATCATTATACAGTACAATGTTAAACAATAGTGAATACCTAGACACCTATATATTCCTTCCTCCTCGAGTTAACGTTGGGAAATCGGTAAATCAGCTCTTATCAACTGAAGGTCAATCTCCCACCCAAGACATTAATGATTCTTCACCATAAATCACAGATTCACAGGAGGCCGGGTGTGGTCCGGGAGAATCAATTATCGGGGGCCCCGTAAATTAGTTCTGACTAAATATGATGATGAAATATATGTCAGTGATGTCGCTGTTAAGCCGTAATTTTTCATTATAATCTTCCACTCCATTTTTGACAGCGGCCCCACTGGGTAGGGGGCCCTTAGTTCTCTACCTAACCCTACATAATGAGCATTACACCACTGGGTACAGGATAAAATTAATCCCTTTGCTCATTTATTTTTTCAGGCCAAAGTTCTCTTTTTGATGGGAGTTTCCTTAGAACGGAAAGGAAAAATGCCAGAAGGTTGGTCAAAGAACAGTGCGTCTCTAAAAGTACCACAAATATAGCATTGCTAGTATGAAAAGCACATAGAAATAAGAAATTGTCCTGTTTCTTACAGCTGTAAGCTTAGGTGTTATACTAGTTTGGGAACATATATTATTGTATACTATTATCGTTTGTCTTTTTGTGATAGCTATCCGGTATTATCGTCAAGCTATTCAGCTGTTGCCAGACATTGAATCCAGGATATCAGATTTTAATGAATTGCCTCAAAGACAAGGTGAGATAATGGGATTAATGAAAATAAAATTATATGTAGCTCTAAGTTGATGTTAAATAGAATAACCACATTATAATTGAGTCATATATAATACTGTAATATCATTGCAGTGAAGGGGAAAGTGTCTGGTATGTGTATGGAGTGAGATGGTTTATGGGGGGAGACATAGGTGATGCAAGTTGAATTAGATGATTTGATGGAGTGGATGGGTGGTATATCCCTGATAGAGCATAGAATTGAGGGAGAGAATGGGTATTGAGCAGATAGGTTAGGTAATTAGTTTGCAGGGCATGTGACAAGGAAGAACAATGACAACTGGATGAACAGATGTGTGAAGGTCCTAAGAGGATAACCAAAGATGACATAGAAGACTGTGGATGACATGCAGATACTATTGGTTAAGGAAGACATAAGCAATAAAAAGGAGATGATGGAAGCAGAAGACATGTCAGGGACAACGAAAACTTGTCTTTATATAATTATTTTAAATGGAATTATTATGAATCGTGCTTTTGCAACTGCAGATATTGGATGGGTTTGTACAGAACAATCCCATACACGCATGGTAAAAAAAATGTATATAACTACCAAAGTGACAATAGATTGTACGAAGGGCCTTCGCTAAAAACGTTAGACAACTTACATGCTATTTTGGAAGTATACCAACCTTTTTAGATATTTTATTTGTATTTCTACACTGCCTACGCAACGCAACACATTTTATTGTGAATATTGCACAGCTGAAAATAACACAGGATTATTTATACAGTATATTCTACAGAATCTTCTCAGGAGTTTAACGAAGAGCTGAGGGAAGAAGACGAGGATGATGATGAGACAAATAATCATTGTATCACTAATGTGTAAGTAATAGTATTTCAAATACTTGTGCAATACAATATATTATTACAACACACATTATTTTATGCTGTCATAAAAAATATCGTTTTAGCTCCAATGATCTTGAGGGCATAGTGCAACAACTAAACAAACTGGCCATAGATGGAATATGTGAATCAGAGTTCCCAACAAATGTATGTATACCGTATACATGACATTTGTATTGTATTCGAAATAAACTATATACAGTACATGTAAATAAATTTTTTAAGACAATTGATATTAATGTTATACTAATAATAAAAAGCTACAGTGTATATATTTTGCAATTTTTGCTGTTAGTAGTTCACTTACAGTTTACTGACTATCTAAAAGCAGTTTATTTTTTACATAATAATCTTTAATATTTTGCAGCGTACAATACGTATACATACTGGTCCAACTATGATACAGTCTTATGCCTGACCAGAAATCCTCTGTTTTAATGCTATATTCTAGAGAACTCATATTTCTGTCTTACCTGTGGAACTACTGATGTATATATTCAAATGGGTTGTGTCTTCAAGATTGGATTTAAGATCATTGGAACAGTTGGCAAGAGTAAGCAAAATATAATTTATATTACAGTATCAAAAATAAAGAAAAATATATTATATGCGAGGCATATAATTACGGTACTGTATATTCAAAATACTGACCATTATTTTCACCTGTGTGTAGCTCAACAAACAGATGTTTTAATATACAATCTTCTTTTATCAAAAGCACTATCCATTGATAAGGTGATTTATGTTTAACTTCATTTATTTACCAGTGATACAGGACTCACTGTACATTACTGTACTGTAGTGTATTGTTACTCCAACAAGAACGTAGTTCTCACCGAGTCTTGCTGAAACATTTCTGAACCAACACAGTGAATCCTCCTTTTGATTGGTTGGGTGGCTCTTTTATTGCTTGTGCTATTAACACATTCAGCATATTGGCTATGTAAGGCTAGAAGTGATAGGGTCTCAATAATTTAGAAAACAGTGTACAGGGTACATGTATTTTTAGTAAGTATCGTTAGGACTGTGATAAACATGTGTCTCTCTCATGTCAAAGATTTAGGTAAATTTCATATTTTTATGCAGGTAAAAACACTGATCAAATGTACATACAGCATGTATGTCAAAAAACGTCTTGCACAGGATCATTGGTTTCACAAACTTTATAATACAATACAGTGGAAAAAATATTGACACTGAACAGACTTTTAGCCAGGATTTCAAAACTGGCTATCCAAACATTTTGGTGAGCGTGGCATGAAAAAAATTTGGTGGGCGTGGCCATGAGCAAGTGACCATATCAAACGTATAATGAACAGCGGTTCTAATAAACAACGTTTTTGCTACTTCATGTTACAGCATATTATACACATTAAATCGATCTCACAATCAATCGTCATGTCAGCATGTTCTTGACAAAAATTAGTAACAAAAACTACAGAATAGCTAGACTACTGTAAAAAAACAGTAGCTAACAGAAATCAAGAAATATTAAAAGGAGAAACCTGTAAGTTGTTGTTTGAAGAAAATATTTTGCTTACAGTAGGCAGTCCATACAAAAAATCTGATTTTTTCCATACCAAAAATCTGATTTTTCAAAAATGGCCCTCCATAGGACAGCTAATTAGCCTGACACTGAAATAGCCTTTATGCGCAAAGGCCATCCTTTTATATGTCATAAATATATTTGCACCATATAATTAGTAGAGGAAAGTCAAAAGCTTTGTCACTTCCTAATAATAATAAGTGGATCCCTCTATCATTTGTCCCATACTGCTCATGGCAATGACATTCAACAACCCTCACATTCCACTTAAAAATCCCAAAGTACATATACTGTACTGTAACTGCTACACATAACAATACCTCTCCCACTTACTAATTGACCACTGTATCCCTCTTGCATGTCATGTACTCACAGAAGTCACCACTTTCCAAAATTAGGTTAGCAGGGGTTTTTATGCTTTGGCTCGTGATCCTGAAATTTGGCGTTTGGCATGTGTAAGGTGAGGACGTTTTTATTATTTCTAAAATAGTAAAGGAACAGTCATTTTAGTGGAGCTATATTTATTGAATGTGTCTGTTTGTGATAGAATGTGGGGAGTTGGCTCACCTGTGTCTTGGAATGGCAGCTGGAGAAGAATGTTCCTTGAGAGAGCTCACTTGTTGTATAATGGTAAGAGCATACTACTTTACACTCAGGTAACTCCAAACTGGCTTGGCAAGATAATGGATAAGATAATGAATAAGATAATAAATGAACATCTTGGGGATACTATACAGTAGTGATGAACATTCAACATCTTTTAAACAATACATGGATGATTGTCAAGCTCATGTCCTCAGAAAATGTTTGTCATGGACTGGGATCGAACCGGAGAGCATTACATTAATGTAATGTACTGTCTAAGCAGCAGTCTGAGTCACTATAAACATGTACAGTACATGCTGTATACATATATCAATAAGGCCACACCTCAAAATTTTAGCGTCGGTCGGGGAAAAAATGGAAATAAAAAAGAACAAGCCGGTGAAAAGCTTGGGTACGAGGTTGAAAAGCACAAAAATAACCAATTTTTGATCAAAGTAAATAATAGGTATCAATTTTATTTTCATTTCACAAAAAACAGGGTCAGTCGGATCCGTGCCCTGAACAATTACATTGGTGTGGCCTAATGCTTGCATATTGCAGATTTGAGTTTGATGATCATCCATGTATTAGTGTGTCGTCTCCAAGCTCCCACATTCACTACAGCAGTGTATATTTTTGGTATACTGTATACAAACATATTTCTTAAGAATATTTCTGTATAATGACATGTTATTCACAGGTGCTTACATCAGCAAGATAAGTTATGTGCGACCGAGTGTGCCAACATTTGAACAGCAATACACACCTTATCAACTCATTGTCTACTACAGATATTTCAGATTCTTTATGGATGGTAAGTTAGTTTTTATATATCAATTTAATTGATGGTGAACCATGTTTTATAACAGCTATGGGATTAACTGTAGCTACAGTTAATTATAACTTACTCTATCCTATAGTTTTGATAACAATTTGAACTTATGGGGACTTTATCCAGTAGTGGATCCAGGGTTGTTTGAAAGCGGGGCGCACATGAAGAATCAGCACGTTGTGGGGTTTGGGAGCATGCCCCCAGGAAAATGTTTAATTTTGCAAAATTAGGGCACCATGGCGCCGTTGCTAAAAATGCATGATTATAAAGGGCATCAAGATTATGAAACACTTTAATATAAACTCAGAAGTAGAACCATTGACATGTAAAAAACAGAAAACACTTGTTTGCAGGATTTGAAAGGGGGGCGAGCGCCGCTTGCGCCCCTCCCTGGATCTGCCACTGTTATCAAATCATCTATAGCTATCATATAAACATAAATAAAGTACTGTACCAGTAATGCTGCTCACAAATTTAGATGTGGCAGTTATCACCATCCGTTTTGCAAGGAGTTTTAAAATTTACTTTTTTAAAAAAAAATGTTTACTTTTTCTTTCAAACATTTCACTTTCTGTGAGAAAATAATAAAGGTAACAGACTTTTTGAAGCTATGTTTTGCCTTTAATGATCCCAAAATTTAATTTACAGGAACTGTGCTGTTTCACACAAGCGCTGATGATCCTAACATGTCTATTTCTCGACTTTCGCACAAGACGGAAACATCACCGAATGTTTGGCATGGCAATTTTAAATTAATTGGCAACAAAGTAAGTGTTGTTTAAAAACTATATCTGGAAATTTAGTTTACCAGTTTGAGTTATACATATCTACAGCACATTATTATTATTCACTCCACTCAGGGTCTTAAAAATAATTGAGGAGAAAGTGCTGCCTTTGCAATAATATCAGCAAATGGTAAGACTTTCGGGTCTTCTCGGATAACGACCTTAAATCGTAGGCCCTCGAGCCCCTATAATTGGGCTTGATAGTCTGTTGGGGTATTCCGTTAACCTAAGAGTGATAAATCTAATAAACTAAACTAAACTAAACTTGCATGGATTAATTCCAATTATGCAAGGGGTTGATAAGCCTGATGGTATAATTGGGGTTTAAATGAGGTAATACCATGATCGCCTCCAATTCTTTTGTTCTCACCAGGAATTTAATCTCTAATTTCCCTCTATCAGTAAAAAGTTCTAATTTTTCACTCTAATAGAGAAAATTTCTAATTTTCCCCTCATTGACATGCATGAGCGCACACGCATTAGTTGATAGTTCACGATGAATTTCAAACAATATAAATTATATTTTGTCGGTAAACATGGTATTACAAACTAATACCATGACATGTCGGGTAATCAGTGATCAAATGCCCCTCAATTAGCCTCGGGAGGATTTGTGAAAGCATAGTCAATCGAGATATGGTCTGGAAACTCAGCTAAAGTCTTTGTTCTATCTTTTTGTTCGTCTTTATGCAATTTTATGAACGGTTTCTGAACTTATTGTATTTTAGTATAATGAAGCAATCATCCAATAGAATCGTTTCGGTTTAATCGCTCAACCGTGTTGTTTAAATATTAATAAACCTAAAACAAAGGATGTGCACGGTGTAAGGTACGGTTCAACATCAAAACGTAGCTCATTATAGTCGCTTTGAAGTTTGCCGAGTTTCCAGACCATATCTTGATTGACTATGGTGAAAGTCCTTCGACAAATCCTCCCTCAGCTTTCGGGGACATTTAATCACTAATTTCCCTCACGTCATGGTATTAGTTATAAGAACAAAGAGAAATATATGAGCTTCTGATCACTTTTTAAACCCCAGGGTACCCCTGAAGAAAAGAATAAGCAACACGATCCCAGAATGCTCCTGTGGCTTTTTAACCCCCACGGGCCCACAGCTTGATATAATCAATCCTTGATTATTGAACTTTCAATAATCAAGGCTTGATTAATACAAACTGTGTTAACATTGTCTTCCTTGACTATTTCATAACGTAACAGTAATTACTTTACAATAGGTTCTTATAGTCACTCAAAAACCAGAGAGCAGTGCTGCTGCACGGAGAAGAGGTCGAAGACCAGTGCAACAAAACAGTGAAAGATTTTTTCATATGGTAATGTTCTATTAAATTTTATTTTTATAGTTAACACTTTATTGTACTATATTGATTCCAGGGGAATATTTTAAGCATTTGAACAAATAGTATAAAACTGCCAAACTTCAGAACTGTGAATAATGAAGGCTTATAGGCCCGGTGTGGCGGTCTGAGATTGTCACCGTGCTGAGATTGTATATTCTTTAGTGCGCATGTTCGAAAAGTGGTTCCGCAAGAAAGGTCTGAGAGCCCAGTTCAAGCAAACCTTTTGAAGCAAAACGATTGATTCATGATATTTTCAGATTGTGCAATTTGTAATCTTGTCTCAAGTCGCTCAACCAAAGTTATCTCAAACCTTTTGCCAAATTCCGATTGCTTATCGAAAGGAATTAACACTACAGACTCTGTACGAGCATCTTTCGTATATGCGAAAATTCCTTCATCAACTACAAATAATATCATTGACTGAAATAAAAATAGCTGATAACTCAACATCATTACTATGCGGACTCTCAACCTGAACAATATAATATCGTATTCATAACAAAGTTACTTTTATAAACACCACATGCAAATTCAAAACTGTTTGTAGAACTGTGAGCATCGAAGTTGAGAACTTGTAGACTTAACAAACATGAATAAACAAGTTTATCTAATGAGCCAAATTATCCGAGAAAGCTTTCCTTGATATCTACCGACATATTATATCTTCTTCAAAAGCACGATGTATGCAAATGAGCAATTATTATAGGCCCAAACGGTCAGTGCACATGTCGAGGACAAATCTCAGCACGGTACAATCTCAGACCGCCACACGGTTAAACGCCGAACTTCACATGAGCCGAATTCAATGCAAATGAGCTTAAACAACTACTCTCAAGTAGTACTTGTAATTGCAGTATAACGTTTGTCCCAACAGATGTTTACATCCATTCAACGGTCGAATTATACTCTTTTCGCTTTTAAAGGAACTACAACTCCAAAATACGAAGAAACGCCAAAACAGTCGTCTCACCTGGATGCAGTATACTTGTCAAACTTTTTACAGGTAAAAATGATGTCCCAGTAATATTTTTTTCCACTCCGAGGAGTCCAGACACACCACAAAGTCATACATTCCATGTTTTCTTGTTTTTAGGGCGACTGGACAGACAACGGTTTCGCAATTTGACCTCAATCAACAGTTCAAACCTTTTTATTTTTCACGAGTGAAAAGCTTCGAGATGTCCTCGGCTCCTTTAGGACTGGGGCGATTATGAACGCGTTGTTGTGACACGTGATTGTCACGTGCTAAAAACGCGTTCATCGATATATCTATATATCTTTTTTGTGAGCTTGAACCTGGCATTATTAGTCGCATAAATGCACGTTTAGAATTTAGATGTAATGCAATTTTTGGGAAGTATTTTGTAGTTTTTTGGGTTTTCTCATATTTTGTAGATTTTGTCATATCAGTTGCGAGTGCACAAGAGATTTCTGTTTGGTGTAAATTAAATAAAAGTACGAGTCACCATTTGTAAAATTAAAACGTGTGATTTAGGTGTTATATCAGTACGTCTCGTTTACTTCAAAATATTTTCCCATTTTCTTGATTCTGATACCTCCAATTCCTTGTCCACCTCCACAACAATACGCAAATCAAAAACAATGTTACAGCAAAATTGCAGACCGCAAACTCCCTGCGTAAACAGCAAAGCAACTTCTTAATTTGTATTCCAAAGTCCGAAATTACTTTACGCAATAATTCGTCTTCATAATAATAATAATATCTACATTTGTATGGCGTTGAAACTATGAAATATTCTAAAGCGCTAACTTATTTAACAAACACAACAGACGTGTGACTTTTTACAAATATTTAGCTCGAACGTGACCGAGTCGAAGGTATGTCAAAGGAGGCGAGCCAGCCCGATCGCGGGCTAGCCCGGTAAGCGAGATCTCACCACATAGTTATATTCATATATATTAAAAATTCCGGTGCGTTTATATGGACAAGCGGGCCAGCCCTGTTAGCGAGATCTCGCTTGACAGAAGCGAGATCTCGGTAAGCGGGCTGAAAAATTTCTCATATAAACACTCGCAGCCGGTCTGGCCGCAGGGGCTGGCCCGCTTACCGAGATGAATTTTCAAAGGGATGCAGGCCGTCTATTGTTTGGCACTTAAATCACTTGAAATCATCTCGGTAAGCGGGATGAATTTTTCCCATATAAACGCGAGTCAGAAATCATCTCGCTTACCGGGCTGGGTTACGAAGACAATTAAGGCGGGGGGTTAGGGTTAAGATTGGTGTTGTTAGTGGTAATTCAAGGCCATTGCACACTTACTGATTATACAACATAATAGAAAACAACTATGATATAATTTAGTGCCGACCTCAATCAGTCATAAATAGAGAAACATTCACATATAATATAGTTACCACTTTTAAACAGAAAAACTCGTATCTGGTGTGTCTACATAATTTAAACAGGCACGCAAACCACATCGGGACACGGCAACACTATACACGTCACAACTCAAGTCTCCGATGATCACGTCGTCGGTGTTTCGGAGTTCGCCGACCCAGGTCGGGAATGTATTCTATTATCGATAATGTCTTTTATCTGTGACAAGATACTCGGGTCTATTTGGTTCATCGGCATCAACGTCATATCTATGAGTTTCTCATTCTCTTTCACAACTTCGAGCAAGATACGACCACCTTCGTCTCGGATACGGTTCGCCTCGAGATCAACCGAACGCAGCGTCGTGTTGTGTCGTAAACCATCGGCAATCACTGTCACGTCATCGTCCGTTATTTTGTTATAATCTAAACTCAACGTACGTATTTTTTTGTTCTTCTTCAATGCCTCAGTAAGTTCTCTCCATCCTTTGTGCGTGATTTGATTGGCAGCTAAGTTGAGGTCGGTGATTGTGTTGTTTGCTTCGAGCAAACGCGACACGTGTGTGACGCCTTCGTCGCTGAGCCCGCAGTCACCGATGTCCAGCGACGACAAGGCAGTTTTATCGTTCTCGAGAATAGCGTCGACTATCAACGCTACTCCTTGGTCACCCAAAGGGTTGCTGTGGAGACTGTTAAAAAGGTAAACATAATTTAGCTATTGTCTTGACAGTATTCTTCTGCAGGCAATACAGCCACCATCATAGTACCACAGCCTAATATTACTATCATCCGAAAAAGGTAAAAACTTTACTTACAGTAACATTTTGATAGCTGTGTTATGCCTGATTGCGTCGGCAATGTCGCGAGCGCCATCCGGTCCGATCTTATTCACGTTCAAATTGAGCATCTGATACCAAAAAGAGATAGGAATATTAATGAAAAAGTTAGAAAATACAGTGATGACGACAGAGACAACAACAACAACAACAACAACAATAGCTGTTGTAGCAGCAGTAGTAGCAGCAGGCTGCAGCAACAACGTTGAAAAGCGTGCACTGCAACAACCCACCACCAGCAATAGTCAAGTGTCAACACAAACGACGATGACTTTAATCTTTAATCAGTTCTAAGAACATAAAGTTGGTTTACATAGAAGCCGTGTAATATATGAATAAATACAGAACACAGAAATATAAAAAGAATACAAATACAATAGGAAATTTAAAATTACAAACATGCAAAAATATTTAGAAGAGTAAAATCAGTTGAAGAGAGAGGTTTCCACAATTTAGCACAATCATAACTTATGCTCCTCTTTAGAAACTCTCTATTCGGAGTTGAGGGATATAGAAATTATGAGAGGATCCTCTCAGATTATAATTTGAGTTTAGATTTAGCCGAGTGAATTTAGCAGAAAGACATGCTGGCACAAGATCATTTTTGATGGATGACCTTCCGCTCTGCTCTCCTTTCGGAAAGCGTTTTCCAACCCAACTGAGAGAGCGCCTTTACACAGAACTCTCTCTGTTGTCAGAACAACTGCAAGGAACGGCTCATTATACAGTAGCTAAGTTACTCCCACTAAGTTACTGGTACGAATATCTGGACGTGTTGTTCTTTTTCACAGCAAACCATACCAATATATTTTATATCCATAACTATGTATTCTGTTCAGTCCATATTTTATATGTTAAGGGCCCATAGTAACTGGCGTAACCTGTTACCAAGCCATTTGTGAAATTTTGGCAATATTGGTTAAAAATAGGCACGCGATGCGTACATGTGTCTACCGCTGACCAACCTGAAACTGTTACATACTTATTAGTAGTTATTAGTATTGAAGACAAGATTTTTCGAACTTTAGTGAGAATCTTTTTAGATTTTAAAAACGCACTCCAGCCCCCCTCGAATATTTCCCGATTATGCAACGAATTTGCAACGTCGAACGGCCGAAAATTTCGATAACAATCCGCGTTCCTTTTATCCAGCGGCAAACCCCGGAAAAAGTGAAACGTTCAAGATGGACTCACCTTGACATTAGGGCTGTTTTTCAACACATTACTCAACTGTTTAACACCATCATCACCCAGGGACACATTACGTAAACTCAAAGAACCAACTTCAGAATTCTCCTCTACCATAGACGCTATTTCTTCAATCTAGTAATTGAAATGATTGACATAATTGAAGCCCATCTACCAACCTCGTACCCAGGCTTTTCACCCGCCTCCCGTAAAAGCCTGGGCACGAGGTTGCCACGCTTTTCCCTACTATTGTCATCCTAACGTATGTGATTCAGTTGTGCATTTCACATTTTGTTTTACCTGAGACGAGTTGAGTACAACACTAGCAATTTCCATGTCCTTCTGTCCTTCGACCAGCGGTTTCACAGACCCCTCGTGCTTCACTCCAGGTTTTGAACCCACTGCTTTCAGCGCACGCTCTGGGATCTCATCGCCACCGACCGCGTCAGGGTCGTTACCTGGATCCAAGTCAATGTCTGTATCGGTGTCTTTATGTTCTGGCAAGAGAAAGAGGTCACATGACGGAACAGAGAAAGTCGAATTATCAAAATTACAGGGATGGGACTGGCGATAAGTCATTTATTATCTTTATTATCCAATTTTATAAAATCCTTACTGTTCTCTTTCCAATTTTAGCCAAATAAATACTCAAAGGCTTTCAAAATGATCGCAGAAAAAAAGCGCCGGGAAAAAACCGGTTTTAAACAGGTTTTTCGAAGACTTAGCATAAGTGTAGGAAAATCATGATAAAAAAGCTAGTTTAGATTCACTTACGGGAGAAATTTAAGCCTCAGAGTTCTTTCATATCTCACGTTGTTCTTGAGATATTTAAGGCGATGTTATGACAATTTTTAATGCAAATAAGCTTGCACAAAACGACCTGTTTTGTGCTAGCTTATTTGCATTAAAAATCGTCGTTAAAAATTTAACATCACCTTTAGGCTTATATGATATGCAAATAATAACCCATAACGTAAAGAGCTTTGCACATTTTTAGAAAATCAAGTACTGTATATCTTTGAAATTATTCTACGAAATCACTTGAAACTTTGCACATTACGACATTTCGTGAAACCTATAACATTATTATATCGAAATAGTGATGCCAATTTAATTTACTATTTCTAATTTCTTGATTTTCTAGGTTATTCATTTGCATATCACACAAGTCTAAATATCTCAAGAACGCCGTGAGATATGAAAGAGCTCTAAATTACCATTCCTAATAATTTCATTTAAATAAGACAAACTCAATTTTCGTTTTATAAACACTTTAAATTCGTCTTTTATGTAAACGCATTTCGCTACCTCTTTCTGATTCATCGTTGCTCTGTTTACTCATGCCAGTGTCACTATCACTAGGTTCAGGAGACAACATTACTGCTTTTTCAACCACAGAATCTATTTCACTTTTTCCCAATGCACCATCGCCTTCAAAAGAGAAAAGAAAGTCAGTGCAAGTCTAATGAAACTTCGCATGTATACTGAATACAATATACATAGACGGTGCTCTAGATTGAAATGTAGTGGATTTACATAGAGGAACTTGAAGTTTGAGATAATTTAATCGTGTTGTAGAATTTAATTTCGTTTTCCGTATACTCAATGGATTTAAATTCGAACTTCATGTATGCTGAATAAGAAATATATTCGCGGCACATGAAATTTTGGAGATAACACCGAGGGATGAGAAACATTTTGAAACTAACTTTGGTCAGTTGCTTTCGTTTCTTTCACGTCGTCACTGTCAACTTGCTCGACGGGAGAACTTCTTTCCTGGGAGGAGAAACAGATAATATAAATATAAGTTAACTATGTGTATTTTGCAGCCAGGGCAATAAAAGAAAAATTTAAGCTTAGCAAACATGAAATTAACGTAGAATCTTGAAAGCACTATCCCATTTTACTCTCGGACTCAACAGCCATTACATATACTACTTCAGACATAGAAGAAGAAATACTTTATTTAACGAGGGTAAACATCAATTATGGGTAACCCGATATTTTTCATAATGGCCCTCATAGTTTAACGTAGTTAAACATAGTTTAACATAGTTTAACGCTACTCTGGCTTAAAAAGGTTTTTGAACGTAACTTGTCCACGAGCCAACGTTTCGACACTCCAATCTAGTGTCTTCATCACGGGTGATCGTTGTAAGGAAATTATTTGTTGACTTACGAGAAAAATTGTGGTCTAGCGGTTACCACATATGTCTGTGAGCTGGGAGACACAGGTTCAAATCCTGGGTCGGACCTCAACTCAGGGTCTTAAAAATAATTGAGGAGAAAGTGCTGCCTTTGCAATAATATCAGATATAGATATAGATATATATATATATATATCACCATATATATATATATATATATATATCATCTCTTGATTTTCGTTGTTATTTCCAGTCACTCCAGCCTCCTCTTCCTTCCCAACCATACTCTCCTAAAAGACATTTCACAATCCTCCTCACTGGGAAAATGAAGGTAATGGTTTCTGAAAATTTATATTTCGTTAAAATAAAAAACACGACGATTTCTTCAGTCAAAACATACCTCAATGTCGTCTTTTCCATCTCTTAATGTTTCTTCGTTGCTCTTCCCTTCGAGCAGAGACTCTTCTTGATCTTCATCGTTCACAATTTCCACATTCTTAATGTCAATGCTCTCGCTTTTCTCAACTACTTCAAGACGTCCTCCATTCTCAGTATTTTCAAGATACTTATTTGCTCCAACCTCACTGTCATCTGCTTCCTGTATTCCGGATATAACTCCTGATCCCTCAGCATCCCCTGCTTTCCCATCCATTGGTTCCACTGTCCCAACTATCCCATCATTATCTCCACCAACTATCCCATCATTATCTCCACCAACGTCCATAATGTTTGTTTCATCGACACGTTCTTTTTTCTCTTTCTCGCCATCGTCCTCTCTATCCCTTTTATCCCCGTCGTTACCTACTTCGTCACCATCCCCACTTTTATCTCCCTGATCCTCCATATTTTCGTGATCTCCATCGCTGGTCGCCGCAATAGTTCTCTCCCGATCCACACGTATCCTCCCAAGTCCTTCTTCGTCTTCCACATCTTCATTCGTATTTTCTTCAACGCCGACGTAAACCTTGACTTTTTCGTTAAATGAAACGGTTTTCTTCGGCTTGTCTTCGTCGTCAGAAAGATCGGAGGCCTAAGGAGGTTTATAATACAATGTCAGTGGACCTGCTAAAGTTCGTAGAATTAAGCAATAGTTTTCCAACAAAACAAGGTGAATTATCACAGAATTAAGTATAAATCACCACATATTACCACAAATCCTTAGATTTTATTAATAAGCTTGTTTCGTAAATCTTAACGTGATGATGACGATGGTGATGACAACGATAATGAGGATGACAACGATAATGGCGGATGATGATAATGGTGGTGACGATGATCATTATGGTGATGATGACAACGACGAGGAAAGAATGGTAATGATAATGATGGTGACGATGGTCATGATGGTGATGACAACGATAATGAGGATCATGATGGTGACGATGACGATGAGGAAGAGAATGGTAATGACCTATACCCAAAAATAAATTACTTTTAAATAAAATATTACTATGGTGGATGACAATGTTGGATGTAATATATGAAAGATGTTGGTTTTTTAACAAACTTCGAGGCGTTTGGATATCCTGATTAAACACATTGCCGAGTGTTTCATATTACATCTCAAACAAATCAACAAATCAGTATTTTAAGAGAAAATCGAGGTGAAAGTTGGCTTAATTTATGTAATTTCTTCCTCTGATATCCAAACCACCGTCTCGGTGCTGATTTCCTTTGTTTTCGGCTCATGAATTATTAATGAGTTTAAGAAACAAGAACTCTTCGAAACGTAGCAGAACTATAAGAAGTTAAGCTATGTCACGATCTGCCTGGTTACTCAGCTAAGCGTACTTTTTGATTTTGGATTCGGAATCCAAAATCAAAGCGAAGGCTAAACGATTTACTCGATTCGTATTTGTTATTTTCATGTTGGTGGGTTATTTTTGGACGAGTTATAAGTAAAGCGTAATGACAATTTAATGTCTAATCGCGGTGGGAAACGAGAAGGAGCTGGAAGGCCACGATTGGATTGCCGTATACTATCTTGAACAAATTAGTGCTGGCTGAGTAACCAGGCAAATCGTGACATAGCCCCTATTTCTATTACATTATTTTTAATATGTTACATTAGATTATTTGCTCTTAATTTCCACGGGCGATCATTAACTCCGGCTTCGCCTTTGTCAACTATCACCAAATTATAGTATAATTTCTGAGTTTAAAGAGTTCTGATTGGCTGACTGGTCAGTAACTATGAGACGATAGTCACCGCGCTACGCGATGACTATCACATCACTAAAAATCATACTTGAAAAAGTGTTTTTTGTTTCGGAATCATCATTTTGATGTATGGTTTCTAACGACATGACGATTTCAAAATGGCGACTGTACTATTATAAAAATGGTCGAAAGGGCTCGAAAACTTAGCATAAAGATACTGTATACCAGTGCCGTATGTAGGGTTTTAGGGGCCCCGGTTCAAGTGCGATGGCTTTTGTTGTCGCGTGTCCAGAACCGCCTATTGCTACGCTACTGCTGTATACATCAGATTTGACTCACGATAGAACTGTCTAAGGGTGAGGAAGTTGTTTATGTGTAATTTTTTGTATTTTTACGTCCGTTTTGATTGTTACTGTGTTTTTGAAAGCTGTCAAGCGTGAAGAAAACATCGAGCATCGGATTTACAAATTATATCTAACACAGTTCAAACTGTCTGTTTAAAAATTCAGTTCAGTTCAGGCCTGAAATTATACTAAAACAATTAGTCACCTCAGTCTCGGTGATTATCGTTATATTTACCGATAATCACCTCAACTTCGGTGACTAATTGTTAAATAGAAATTTTGAACTCATAATTTGATTGTTACTTAGATATTAATTATTAAACTTTTTCATTTACGCTGGACTTTTAGCAGGTAACCCTGACCCGAGCTAACAGCCCCCCCCCCCCCCCCGTTAGATTAAAAACGAGTTTTACTATCTATACGTCACGTTTTTCTTCCGCCTCACTACCTTGCTTGAGTCAACGAGAATGCCACTCCGGGAGTCTGGTCGATTCTCGTCACTTCTAACAGGCGGGGGTGTTTCCCCAGACGTTTTCACCGAATCGACGACGGATTCGCTGTGCGTGTCCTTTTCCGTGCTTTTGTGGTATTTCCTGAAGAGTTTGTCGGAATCGCTGGATAAGCCATTATTATCGGAGTCGCTGGACGAGTCCTTATCGGAATCAGAATCTTTCTCCGAATCAGAATCTTTCTCCGAATCGGAATCTTTCTCCGAATCGGAATCTTTCTCGGAATCCTTCTCGGAATCCTTCTCGGAATCCTTCTCGGAATCCTTCTCGGAATCCTTCTCGGAATCCTTCTCGGACTCCTTCGCAGAATCTTTCTCCGAATCCTTGTCCGAATCTTTCTCGGAATCCTTTTCGGAATATTTCTGAGATTCTCTGGGAGATTCATTCTCAGAATTGTCACCAACTGAACGTTTCTCGGATTCCTTGTCGGACTCCTTCTCCAAATCAGTTTCGACAGATTTCTCGGAAATCTTCTCAGAATTGTCTATGTTCGACTGTTCATCAGAAGATGCTTTAGGTGAATGAGCATCACGGTGGACCGTCGAGGGTATCTCAGACTTACGATCAAAATCGTTCGCGCTCGAGTTGGAATCTTCGACGCTGGCCGAACCACGAGCGGGTTCCAAAGATTCTTCGACGTCACTGGATTGTTTCTCTACTTTGTTACCAGGTTGTATCTCAGTATCAGACTTCTGTTTCCCACTTTTGAAATAGCTTTTCGAGGTTTCGCTTGATATACCAGAAATATCTTGATCAGACTCAGAGTCCGAGTCTGTTCTTCCAGACCCATTCTTTTCGTCTTTTTTAGAATCTCTAATCGAATTCGCTTTTTCCGATTCATCAACGGAGCCTTTCCTCGATGTCTCGTCTGATGTATTGGCGAATTCCCCTGCAGCCGGTTCTTCTTTAGAATCTTTCTTTGAATCATCCTCACTGTCTTCACTCTCGCTAGAACTAGAGCTGGACTTCTTATCACTTTCATCATCACTACTTTCGTTATCACTGCTTTCGTTTTCACTAGAACTCTTGTCCTTATCATCATCTTTATTGATGACGTCAGCCCTAACGACATCGTCACTAACGTCATCACCTCTGACGTCGTCACTAACGTCATCATCTCTGACGTCATCTTCAGGTACTTCCTCGATCACTTCGTTTTCTTCTAATTTTGTGATCACTTCAGTTTCATCTTCTATTTCCTCCTCCACTTCGTCTTCTTTGTTCTCCAACTCGACGACTTTCGACGATTGTTCGTCATCATTTTCAACGTAATGATGTTTTTCCTCTGTCTCGTCTGTAGGGACATCATTTGTTGTACTAGGTTCACCTTTGTAAAACAGAAGAAAACAGTCAATGAAGAACATACATACATTGCTATATATCAATTACAATATATATCCACGTGTATGTGCGTGCACAGTCATATCGACATAGTCAATAGACATAGACACAGGTTTTTAGCCAGGCGGCCGTCCAGCCGTCCTATTTGTATGGACGGCCCACTTTTGAAAAATCAGATTTTTGGGACGGCCATGGACGGCCTAAGCAAAATATTTTCCTCAAACAACAACTTACAGGTTTCCCCCTTTCTAATGTTTCTTGATTTTTGTTAGCCACTGTTTATTTTAATTTTATTGTGTTTTATTCTATTGTGTAGGTTTCGTTACTAATTTTTGTCAAGAACATGCAGATATGACGATTGATTGCGAGATCGATTCAACGTATATGTATATATGCTATAACATGAAGGAGCAAAAACGTTATTTAATAAAACCGCTGTTTAATACATTTGATAAGATCGCTTGCTCACTTCCATTGGTTAAAAGCCTGCATAGATATGGACATAGTGATGACCATGGATATAGACAGAGATGAACATTGACATGTACATAGACATAAAAAACATGGTACAGAAACATGCAAAATCTCTTCACCTTCATCGCCATGCTGCTGGGCGTCTTCATCTTCTTCGAAATCATCGTCTGCATAACTGTCATCAACAATGTCGGTTTTCGGTATCCCTGAATCTTCCGTGTTCTCAACATCCACATCCTCTTTGTCCTCATTGTCCTGTTTTTCCTCGTTATCCTCCTCCTCTCTCTCTTTATATTCCGGTCCTCCCTCATTAGCGGCATCATCATCATCACGAGTAGTCTGTGTGGTGGTGTCTACCATGACAGTGGAATCTAAGATTAATTGTGGAAGGTATTAAGAATATTTGATGATGATGGTGACGATGATGATAGTGATGATAACGATAATGATGACGACGGTGATGATGGTAATGATATTGATGGTAACGATGATATTATCGAAATCACTAGACTAGTTAATTGTCCTTTCGGAAACCAACGTTGCAGGTCAATTTGAATGCACCACGTGATATGAAGTTAATGCATCATGTGATTCAAAGATATATTGCACTGCACAAATTGCAATTTCATAACAAAAATCTTGTTTCTCCAAAGATGGAAGTAAAGGCGAAACTACAACCAAAATATGGCTTCGAAAACATTCATTCAGATCATTTGGCTGATGTTTTCGAGACAAATGGATTTCCAACTACAGGATCCGCATAACATCAATGTTATTTTTCAGCCAAACGGTCGCGCGTATTAAAATCAGCTTCCGAACACTCCATCACTTCAACGCTGGCGTTTAAATCATTAACAAATGCGGAGATTACTGCAGTCAAAAGCAGAAAAGATATTACCTATACTGACTGAAAAGATACTGTTAGCCACCTTCAATCCTATATTTTACATCAGGGGAGAATGATCGAAGAACAAGAAGGTAAAGTGCGCAGTGCGGAAGCAGATTAACATTGATGTCATCGCGATGCAAAACCATTTGATTCGAAAACATCAGCCAAATTATCTAAATGAATTTTTTGAAGCCATATTTTTGTTGGAGTTTCGCCTTTACTTCCATCTTCGGAGAAACAAGGCTTCTTGTTGTGAAATCGGAAAATAATTCAAAATATATCTTTGAACCACATGATGTATTATTATTATCCAAAACAACAATTAACCACTCTAGTAATTTCGATAGTAATGAGAAATAACTCAAATGCGGTTATGGATCAAATAATCTAAGATTAATGGCGGAACGTATTAAGAACCAACGTTTCTCAGAGATTCAAGGTAAAACTACAAAGTTGATTCGAGTTGCGAATGCCAATAAACTCCACAAGAGTAGTATTACTACGACAAAAAGAACATACCATCGTCATCACTTGCTGACGTCACTTTCGTAATAGTAACTTCGAAACTTTCTGTGACATCATCCTCGTCTTGTTCATTAGTTTTCTTATAGGTGATGTTCGTCTCTGGAGAGACACGCTAAAAATAGATGAAAGAAATATAAATTAAGCCTTGATATCTCTTAGCCATGATCGAGGATGAGAGAGACAAGAGTTTGTATGAGAGTTATCTTGACTCTCATTGCTCCTAGTCAAACAAAGATGAGAGTTTATGAGAGTTGGTAGACAAAAGTTTGTATGAGAGTTATCTTGACTCTCATTGCTCCTGCTCAAACAAAGACAAGAGTTGATGAGAGTTGGTAGACAAGAGTTTGTATGAGAGTTATCTTGACTGTCATTGCTCCTAGTAAAACAAAGATGAGTTTATGAGAGTTGATAGACACGAGTTTGTATGAGAGTTATCTTGACTCTCATTGCTCCTGGTCAAACAAAGATGAGAGTTTATGAGAGTTGGTAGACAAGAGTTTGTATGAGAGTTATCTTGATTCTCATTGCTCCTAGTCAAACAAAGATGAGAGTTTATGAGAGTTAGTAGACAAGAGTTTGTATGACAGTTATCTTGATTCTCATTGCTCCTAGTCAAACAAAGATGAGAGTTTATGAGAGTTAGTAGACAAGAGTTTGTATGAGAGTTATCTTGACTCTCATTGCTCCTGGTAGACAAGAGTTTGTATGAGAGTTATCTTGATTCTCATTGCTCCTAGTCAAACAAAGATGAGAGTTTATGAGAGTTGGTATAGACAAGAGTTTGTACGAGAGTTATCTTGACTCTCATTGCTCCTAGTCAAACAAAGATGAGAGTTTATGAGAGTTGGTAGACAAGAGTTTGTATGAGAGTTATCTTGATTCTCATTGCTCCTAATCAAACAAAGATGAGAGTTTATGAGAGTTGGCAGATAAGAGTTTGTATGAGAGTTATCTTGACTCCCATTGCTCCTAGTCAAACAAAGACGAGTTTATGAGAGTTGGTAGACAAGAGTTTGTATGAGAGTTATCTTGACTGTCATTGCTCCTAGTCAAACAAAGATGAGAGTTTATGAGAGTTGGTAGACAAGAGTTTGTATGAGAGATATCTTGACTCTCATTGCTCCTAGTCAAACAAAGACAAGAGTTTATGAGAGTTGGTAGACAAGAGTTTGTATGAGAGTTATCTTGACTGTCATTGCTCCTGGTCAAACAAAGATGAGAGTTTATGAGAGTTGATAGACAAGAGTTTGTATGAGAGTTATCTCGACTCTCATTGCTCCTAGTCAAACAAGATGAGAGTTTATGAGAGTTGATAGACAAGAGTTTGCATAAGAGTTATCTTGACTCTCATTGCTCTTAGTCAAAGAAAGATGAGAGTTTATGAGAGTTGGTAGACAAGAGTTTGTATGAGAGTTATCTTGACTGTCATTGCTCCTAGTCAAACAAAGACGAGAGTTTATGAGAGTTGATAGACACGAGTTTGTATGAGAGTTATCTTGACTTTCATTGCTCCTAGTCAAACAAAGATGAGTTTATGAAAGTTGGTAGACAAGAGTTTGTATGAGAGTTATCTTGACTCTCATTGCTCCCGGTCAAACAAAGATGAGAGTTTATGAGAGTTGGTAGACAAGAGTTTGTATGAGAGTTATTTGGACTCTCGGTGCTCCTAGCCAAACAAAGACGAGAGTTTATGAGAGTTGATAGACAACAGTTTGTATGAAAGTTATCTTGACTCTCATTGTTTGATAGACAAGAGTTTGTATGAGAGTTATCTTGACTCTCATTGTTTGATAGACAAGAGTTTGTATGAGAGTTATCTCGACTCTCATTCCTTCCAGTCAAACAAAGACAAGAGTCTGATAACGCGGGAATGTCCTGATCGAGACCAGCAAACTGACCTGCAATCACAGCGTGTGTAGAGTAAACATATTTAATATAAAATCCAGTGAAAACAAATGAAAAACAATCACGAAGTAAAGACATTTATTTTACTTTTTCTCAGACTTTTCTTTGATTGAAAAATAACAAAAACATGGAAAATTTTTACATTTTCAACCTCTCCGCATTGCCAACTCTCATCGACTCTCACGAAAACTGACTTGAACTGGTTCAAAGTAGATGAGAATCGCCGATGAAAGTGCACGAGAGTTGACGAGAGTTCGTGGTCAAACGATAGCGATAGTTGTAACTATCTTCGATTCTCATCCTTGTTTGTTCGGGAACCACGGGAAAGAAGAGTGTTACATCACGACATAATAAACAATCAAACGCTCAAAGTGGAAGATTCTATAGCCAACCTCGTCCTTTCTCGACTGCTCAACATTTTGCGACTTTCTTTTACTTCGCGACTCCTTATTCTTCATTGAAAATGCAATTTGACATCTGCAAGAAAGTTTTAAAAAGTCGCTGCTCTAGTATGTGTTCATAACGCTAACGTTTTGACCTTGATAACGCTTGAGACATTCTTGTATCTGTCGAACTCACCGATAACAAGGTGCCGCCCCTTCGACATTGACGAACTGAAAATGTCCATTTTTCCCACCAAGGACATGGCCAGGTTTGTGTTTGTATTCACAACATGAACTAAGACGAATGTCTTGCATGCCATCGATGTAGAAGGTCAGGCCAAACGGAGTACCACGATGACGACGAGAGATAAATGTAAAGACGGCTAAAAATAAAGGAAACTATAGTTGAGAAGGAAGAAATGAAAGTAGTTCAGAAGGAAGGACACTAGTTCTAGGAAGGTAGGAAAGGATGAAGGAATGGATGGGATAGCAGGTAACCAACCAACTATGAACCAACCAACTATGAACCAACCAACCATGAACCAATCAACCAACCATGAACCAATCAACCATGAACCAACCAACCATGAACCAACCAACCATACCATGAGCCAACCAACCACATCATAAATCAACCAACCATGCATCCAACCATATCATGAACCAACCAACCATATCATGAACCAACCAACCATATCATGAACCAACCAACCATATCATGAACCAACCAACCATATCATGAACCAACCAACCATATCATGAACCAACCAACCATATCATGAACCAACCAACCATATCATGAACCAACCAACCATGAACCAACCAACCATGAACCAACCAACCATGCATCCAACCATATCATGAACCAACCAACCATATCATGAACCAACCAACCATGAACCAACCAACCATGAACCAACCAACCAACAAACCGGTTGGTTACCAACCAACCATTCATGAACCAACCAACCAACCAACCATGAACCAACCAGCCAACCAACCAACAAGATCATCGACAATACACTTACTATTTGGTGGTAGAAGTTCGCGAAACACGCATAGAGTACTTCCACCACAGTGTTGTTGAAGGACCATAACTTCACCAAGTCGTTCTTCAGGAAACATATCATTCTTTAACTGAAGTTTTGGACCAAGAAACTTCATTGTTACCTCGGCCATGGACTGAAGCTGGAAAATATCGAAAAAATCGAAAATAAAATAAAATCGAAAATAAAATAAAATCGAAAATAAAATGCGACACATGTCCATGATAGAATTTACTAGTAATGTTCGAAATAAAATATTATGGACCAACCTGAACCTTATGAGCAATAGCTGATTCTGTTTGGGCCAAATAGTTGTACTAGAAATAGATGTAATGTTATGTAGGGTTATTATAGAATGAATCACACCAAATAGTTGTATTGAATCTCATTTTATAGATAATTATTTAAAGTGGCACTACGATGAAAATTCACCCCGCGTTTGTTAGATTTTCTTTAGCATAGAATAGTATTTCAGGGTCGAAAGTGATCATCGATGTAAAAAAAACTAAAAAATGGTATTTTATTGTAGGTATTTTGAGCTCTGAGATCACAACTATTTAGGCCACCATTACTAAAAACGTGTTCCAAGTGAGCCCGCAATTTTAAAAGGTAATATTGTTTGTGACGTCAGACTCTCAATGCTACTTCTGAATTTCAGTCGAGGTTACTTGTTTTATTGTTTTCTTCGAGAAGCAGATGAAATGTCCAGCCTTTCAGACGAAGAATTTGAAAAAAGGACTTTGATCACTATGGATTTACTTGAAGAATTAGCCATGTGGAGTCTTCGTGTTGAGAGTCTAACGTCACTTCCTTACGCTGGTCGACAGGAACATGATCGATTAATGGCGGACATAACTCCAGATTCGGAGTCAGAAAAATAATACTTGCCATCGTCAAATCGCAAAACGGTTTCGACCGAGTAATATTTAGCAACTCTGCTTTATAAATATACATAAAAATATGGAAAGGTGAAAATGTGATCGTAGTACCACTTTAAGTCGAATTATCAGAACTGTCTAACGCCAGAACTGTCTAAATATAGGGTAAAATGCCAACACTGTCTGATTCTAGGGCAAGATGCCAGAACTGTCTGAATCTATGGCAAGATGACAGGAACTTCATTCCAAGTCTAGGGTATTAAGATGTCAGAACTGTCTGAATCTGTTCAAAACTACGCCAGCTCTTACCCGATGAAGTTTTAATTTGTTTCGCTTTTGACCAGCCGTTGCAACTCTTGACGTCTTTGAACCTTCTCGGGGGTTTCGGGAAGGTGGAGGGGCAGGCATGGGGTAGGTTGCGGGTGGATAAGGTTTGTAATAGGGATCGTAACCATTGCCTGATATCAAGGAACTAAAATCGTCTCCATCGCTCGATTCTGGTGGAACAACCTGAAAATAGTAGAATATATTACGATATATTAAATTTTCGACTGTTTTTCAACTGCCAATTCATGTTAATTCCACCCAGAGACTAATGTATCAAATATTTATAGCTCAGCCATTAAAATCTAAAGCAACATAGAGTAAACGATACACTACAAACATAGTTTGACGCTACTCTGGCTATTTAAAAAGTTTTTTGAACGTAACTTAAAAGTTACTGTCCATGACCCAACGTTTTGGTAATAAACCACCGTCATCGCGATTCAATGGGGCGTGGGCGCTATTGATGTACCAAGCCTCCACGCCCCATTGAATCGCGATGACGGTGGTTTATTAGCAGAAGCTTATTTGCATCTTGTTAATAGATAACGTCATCATCGGTTCTATGAGGGTATAAATAGGTATCCTAACTTTACAACGATCACCCCTGATGAAGACACTAGACTGCAGTGTCGAAACGTTGGGTCATGGACAGTAACTTTTAAAGTTACGTTCAAAAAACTTTTAGAGTAGCGTCAAACTTTGTCTGATTTATCACCTCGGGTTGCGTTGGGAAATTATTTGTTGTTATACTACAATATGTCCGGTTTTTCGTAAGCATATACATATGGTATTATGGAATATGAACCTTACGTTATAGAAGAGTCTCCCTGTGTCTTCATCATATCCAAGTTCCGTAGGAGTTAAGAGCTGTGCCGGAGCTGTTCTTGGTCTTCGCTTGCTGGCTCGTCTTACTCGTTCACGAGTTGTGAGAAGTGATGTGGCCACTTCATCTCCTTTCTTCTCCCTTTCAGTCTATTAAGTCATTTGAAAGACATGTGTGAAGACTTAACAACATATTCAGGGTAATTCTCAGCAAACATTTATGACTTAGCCACGTGAAAAGATTGAACAACCGTGGACAGCCGTTTTGGTTCAACAATGCTGAACAACATTGTTGAAACAACGCTGAACAAAACGTACAACCTGTTGCAAACTCGGTCAACAGCCGTGAATAATGTTGTGCTGTACTGCCTGTACCCTGTGAACAATTTGCCTTTTAGAAACGACAACAATATCCGTAAAAACGTTTCCCCCAACAACTTTCTCAACAACTGATGTTGTGTGGGTGTGCTGTGCGGCGTTAGGGAACCCTCCCCACCATTTCGCCTTTTGCGCTTTCCCCTCCCCTTAATGTCGCCACGCAGGCTAGGGGTCTCATTGCAGGTCATTCCACTGGCGATCAACTAAAACGATTTAAGGAAGCGTCCTGGCCAGACCTACTGTATACGAGACACCGTCACAGCAGCCTGGTGTGTGGAAAGAAACCACGGACACCAATCACCAGTAAGGAAGATTTAAAGGGACCATCCTTACCTTCACCCTCTTCACCAACTCGACTTTGTATACGTCGTCTAATCTCTTCCTTAATTCATATTGCCTTGACTTCTGTAAACAGGAGAGAACACAAGAAACGCGTTTACTATGAAAAATAATGATATAATTAATTATGCAGATATACATTTTTAAAGAGATTACTCGTGAACTTGTAAAGAAGAATGTAAAGAAGACAAAGTAAGGGACCGGTCATTATTAAAAATGGGGGGTGGCACCGACGATAAATGTTTTTCTTGGTAAAAATTTTGTTGACCCAACCATTAAAAGGTCACTATTTTTCTTTACCCAACCTCAGATATCAATTAAAAAATAAATACCCACCCCAAAACTTTAACTTTGTCCACATCATAGAGATGAGGGAAGATGATGATGTTAGAGGATGATGATGATGATGATGATGATGATGATGATGATGATGTTGATGGTGATGATGGTGGTGATGGTGATGATGATGATGATGATGGTGGTGATGGTGGTGATGGTGGTGAGATGATGATGATGATGATGATGATGATGATGATGATGATGATGATGATGATGATGATGATGATGATGGTGATGATGATGATGATGATGTTGATGGTGATGATGGTGGTGATGATGATGTTGATGATGAGGATGATGATGATGTTGATCATGATGATGATGTTACATGAAGAATCTGAAAAAGATCAAGATAGTGACTCTGACTGATTGACATAATTATTGTATTGGCATATGATATTTCTTTCTTACATAGTCTTTAATATTTGAGTGAGTCATGCTTTGGAAATATACATCACATTTTTTTTCTACCCAACCTTTGAGTTGGTTTGTTTTTTATTTACCCAACCTTTGACTTACTCAAACTTTTGTTTACCCAACCATTTTCTCTTCGGTGCCACCCCCCATTTTTAATAATGACCGGTCCCTAATGGCATACAATCAGGAAGAAGTGAAAGCGCTTAGTGGTGAAGAATTGGAAATACAAATTGATTTTACGTATCTGGGATCTCACATCGAAACTTCCAAGCAGCGAAAAGAACATGAAGATCAGAAAAGTTATTGCATGGGAAAGCACTACCGTTCATAAGCTGCAAAACGTGTGGAAATCTAACCAATAAAGATTCAAGACCACTGAATGAATCAAATGCTCTGGTTGAATCAATCCTGCTATATAAAGGTGTGAACGCTGGACACTAAACAGCAAGTGCATATTCAATAGCATGCACCACGCCCCAATGAATCGCGATGACGGTGCTTTATTACCAGAAGCTTGTTTGGCAATCTTGTCCTAACTTTACAACGATCACCCCTGATGAAGACACTAGGTTGGAGTGTCAAAAACGTTGGGTCATGGACAGTAACTTTTAAAGTTACGTTCAAAAAATGTTTTAAAGCCAGAGTAGCGCCAAGCTATGTCTGAGTTACATATGTATCGGTATATTTACAACGGTGCTAGGTGTCAGGTGGAAAGACCACATTACAAATGAAGTACTATAAGGTGATAAACCCAAATTAACAGAGAGAATATCTGCTGGCCTCTGTTATAGACATGGCAATGAAAAATGTGCAGGAAAAGTCCTATTGTGACAGTCTACACACGTAAAAACGCACAGTCTGTTTTTACCTGTTAACAGCCAAAAACATGGTTGATATCGACAGGCTTGAACAGGGTTGAGCTGGCCAGCTTGAACAGGGTTGTCAACAGGCCTGTTCATGGATGTTGGAACAGTATTGTTCATGGCTGATGATCGAACAGGCTTGAACAGTGTTGAACAACATTGTTCATACATGATACAACATGTTGTCAGAGCATGATGAAATAACAAGGTTGAACAGCGTTGTTACAACAGCCATGAACATGGTTGTTCTATCAAGCTGGTTTTTGCATGTTCTAACATGCATGAACAACTGCTGTCGATTCAACAAGCCTGTCACAACATGTTGAAACATGCTTGAACAGTGCTGTTATTTTAACAGTCCTTGATCTATCATGTTGACAATGCTGTAACAGGCATGTTGAACCAACAACCTTGTTACAACCTGTGAGATTTTTACGTGTGTAGACGGGATTCAGCTAAGAGAGGTGGACGATATTTCAACTAAATTAAACAGATATATAAGGACACAGGGCTACTAACTGATGAACTACCATGATGCAACAGAGAAGAGTGGAAAGCCATTGCCAGTACGTGGGTACGAACCTCCATATCCAACGCCTTGTGGACAATAGCCGTTGCTAAGAGATCCCTTACGTGATCATGGTGCTCTTTCTTCGCCATTTTTAACCGGTACGTTTTCTCGCTGACAATTCTTCCAGACTTTGTGACCTAAAGGGAAGAAATGTTAATAAATCAATCACTATTAGTTCAAACGACACTCTGTGGTCAACGTTATGTTGAGTTACAGTTAGCTTTTAACTGAGATCTGCTTTAATAAATTAGACACAGAGTTTTTAACTCCTAGTATTTTTTTGCATTTTAAATAATTTATAGTGTTGATATATATATAATTATGATTATAAGAATTATAAGAATTATAATCATCACAATTATAATTATAATTATAATTATAGCAATAATAATTATTAATTAATTAATAATTATTGTGACGATTGTGGTGATGTCTATTATAATTATTATTATAATTATTCGTAATAAATTATGACTGAATTAATTAAATTAAAGGGAAAAATCGCTATGTACGAACCAGTCCGGATTTTTTTAAATGGTTTTTCATTCTTGTATTGGCAAAGTAACCTCCCAAGTGAGGATCTTGTAGACTATTATAAGAAGCCAGTTGTCTGAAAGAAAAACGTTAATAGGAAATGAGAAAAAAAAAACAATAAAATAAGCACAAACACAATAACCATTTAAGCCCTATAGTATCAACATACAAATTCTCCTTATTGGTGTCCAAACATTTCTTATAGTACTAGTTGGGAGAATTAAAAACATGTCAGATTATCTTTGATGATCATTTCCTTTATTCTCAATACTCCTATACTTGGTTAACCATTGATATTATTAGGAGAAATTAGATGTTGATCACACCACATATAAATTCTCCTTATTGGTCTGCAAATATTTCTTATAGTACTAGTTGGGTGAATTAAAAACATGTCAGATTATCTTTGGTGATCATTTTCTTTATTCTCAATACTCCTATACTTGGTTAACCATTGATATTGTTAGGAGAAATTAGATGTTGATCACACCACATATAAATTATCCTTATTGGTCTCCAAATATTTCTTATAGTACTAGTTGGGAGAATTAAAAACATGTTAGTTTATCTTTAGTGATCATTTCCTTTATTCTCATTACTCCTATACTTGGTTAACCATTGATATTATTAGGAGAAATTAGATGTTGATCAAACCACAACAAATTCTCCTTATTGGTCTCCAAATATTTCTTATAGTACTAGTTGGGAGAATTAAAAACATGTTAGTTTATCTTTGATGATCATTTCCTTTATTCTCATTACTCCTATACTTGGTTAACCATTGATATTATTAGGAGAAATTAGATGTTGATCAAACCACAACAAATTCTCCTTATTGGTCTCCAAATATTTCTTATAGTACTAGTTGGGAGAATTAAAAACATGTTAGATTATCTTTGGTGATCATTTCCTTTATTCTCATTACTTCTATACTTGGTTAACCATTGATATTATTAGGAGAAGTTAGATGTTGATCACACCTGGGAATAAAGGGTTAAGCCCCAGTATCAACATACAAATTATCCTTATTGGTCTCCAAACATTTCTTATAGTACTGCACTGCACTGCACTGCACTGCACTGCACTGCACTGCACTGCACTGCACTGCACTGCATTATCAAACAGCATTATCAAACCACGATCAAACCAATGTCAATGTGAAGTAGTGAATTTGCTCAATTTTTTAAAGGAACTCTTCTATTGTCATGACACTATCCATGCCACCATGTTTCCTTCACCGCTGAATATGACACATCAAAGTTAAAAATAGCAATTTCCAACTTCAAAATCTAAATATTGTTGTATCACTAGTTCCGTAAACTAAATAGATCACACTTCAACCTTTTGATCCCCATCCTTCACTTGACATATTTTAGCTTATAACGTATCTACTTCATAACGTAATCGACTATAATAGTACTATCAAAGGGTCTTTATGAAACACATAAATAATGCAACAAAAATTCTCACTTAAACAACGAAGAACTGCGAACTAAAATTAAATCATTAATTCAGCATATGAACATTAGGAATGAAACAATATCTGGAGTAGAAGATGCTTCAGTATATTTGAACATATCAAAGAATGTACTAGCGGCAGGTAATGATATTGGTGTTAGAAAGAACGCTGTTCCGTTTCTCATTGAAACTTAGAGGAAGCTCTTCAACTGCTTCCGAAAGTTACCTCTCTACGAATTCGACAGCAAAATATTAATGGCTATATTCTTCACGTTACTAAATTACGGTCTTTACGCTAATTTGAAAGTTTCATAAAAGTATATTTTAGAAATAATGGGTTAATTATCCCTAATCCGGATAACGCAGACTTTAACTGCAAGTTGTCGGCAGGGGTGAAGTTGTCAGCATGAAGCAGTTCTGCCAACTCAGGTGAACAATGTTGTGCGGCTGCAAACTGTGTGCTTTGAGCTGAGAGACACAGGTTCAAAGCCTGGCTCGGCCACTCAGGGTCTTAAAAATAATTGAGGAGAAAGTGCTGCCTTTGCAATAATATCAGCAAATGTTAAGACTTTCGGGTCTTCTCGGATAACGACCTTAAATCGTAGGCCCTTGGAACCCCTATCAATTGGGCTTCTAGCCTGTTGGGGTATTCCGTTCACCTAAGAGTGATAAATCTACTAAACTAAACTGAACTGAACTGAACTGAACTAAACTATAAAGCATGTTGTTCCGTCAACTGTGAGCAATGTTGTGCAGTGAACAATGTTGTGAACAAGGTGTCATTATTCAGCCGTCAATACTGTTACAACTTGTTATAACAAGATTGACCAACAATGATTAAAGTGAACAAGCAATAATGATTCAGAAACAATGATTACTTAATAAAGTAAATGTTTTGAACCCAGAAGATCATTAGAAGTGTGAAGTTGATCGTTCAGGTTATTATTGGTGATTCATGACGTTTCGACGGCCTCTGCGCGGCGCTCCTCTTCAATGGTTACTCGTTTCATCATGTAATGCTGAACAACATTGCTGAAACAATGCTGAATATAACATAAACCGTATTGTTACAGTATTAATCTATTGCGATTTTAGCCGTGTCTGTGTAGACTTCTGCACACTGCAAAGAACGAAAGACTTTGAGTGTGTTCAGAGGCCTGTCCAACTTTTTTTGAAGTCCTCAAATTTTTAAAACATGTAAGCAAAGTAGTACCCACTTTTTTTAGACATGTCTCGTGGCTAAATTTCCTTTTAAAAACAACAACAATATTCCCAACTGAACTATATCTACAAACTATCCAATGTTTAGCCCAATTTGCTGGATTTCTGTTGTTTGTGAATTTCGTTCACATGGCTGCGTAATTACAAAATTTAATTCGATTAAATTGAGATATGCATGATAAAGAATCGAGAAGAGATCATACATGATACTAGAACTCTTAACTGCAGATCACAGCGAGTCCCAATATACTATAATGCATTCTAGAACAAATGTGATCTTCAGTACCACACTTAAAATTTACATCGGTCAAGTGCTTCACTGCGGATCAGAAAAAGTTGGTCCCAGCAAGTCTGGTTGAGTTTTTTTCCAGACAAAAGATTTAATTTTCCTTTCAAAACAAAAATGAAAAACATTAATTAATTTGAGGGCCACAAGTTTGTCAGTTTTCAAGGCTTTTCAACTGTTAGTACGTGTTTTATACCCTTGGTAAACGAAGTTGATACAATCATTCATTCATTGCGTGTCATTCTCCACCATAGTACCGGTATCGTAGCTTGATCAAATTGTTATTGAAGTTAATTCTTTGTTTGGCATATATTCAGCATATATATTCTCTCTAGTTCCGTTTCAAAGTCAAACTTTTCATGTGGCCTAATGTAAATTGGCAACATCCTTTATTAAACTGCATATTTTGCATTTGATTCGGCCCATAAAATGTTCTACGTTTGAAACGGGCACATTCCCAAGAAAGGCCGGCTTCTTTATATTGTTAAAAATACTTATTAAGAAAGGCCTAATATTTCATACAAGTGGGCCGTCACACTTTAACATCACAAACGCAGAAATAAAAAAACCATAACACTCGCCACTAACACAAAACTGCATGTAACCACAAAGTGTCTCTCTAAATCACAACACATATATTACAAGAGAGTATAGAGAAAGCATTATAATAGTTCTGAAAAACCCCTTATTTTTCATAACAAAAGTCCAATAAACAAGAATGACAATTTTTATGACAATGTGTTGCACAAACGTTTGCACGTGCAGACAACTTTTTGTGCAACACATCACTGCTGTAGTGAATGTGGGAGAGCTCGGAGTAGACAGACGATACATGGACGATCGTCAAGCTCATATCCTCAGAAAAATATTTCTGAGTCTCGGACAGGAATCGAACCTGCAGTAACCTTCTGAATTCTGATTGCCAGTGAGACGCTCTAACTATTGAGCTACTGAGACTTAGATGAGAGCGAAGGTTACAATGATGTACTGGTTCCATTGATATATGTACTGCCTATGCGGCAGTCACTGTATATCGGTAATGCTTGGATGTGGGCAGTACATATATATCACTCGAACCAGTACATCATTGTAACCTTCGAATCTAGGGTTAAAGCGTCTCACTGCGGCAATCAGAAGGTTACAGAAGGATATGACGATCGTACATTACATTAAAGACGATGGTACACAGATGATACAGTTGGCGCAGATGCTTGTGAGTGTGCAACAGGCCCAACCTTTGCCAGGCCGCCAAGTGCACATGCTGTTATGTTCTCCCTATGATTCATCTCACAAAATGAATATTACATAATTTACTTGTTTTAGCAGAAGCTAAATGTTTATATACGGTTGTTGAAATTTTACAAAACTGAATTAAATCATGTTCCAGTCTAACGAAAGGCTTTTCCTTAAAATGTTATATACCTGGTCCTTAGGTTATATACTTATGTAAGTATAAGTGACTAGGAAGTACTTAACCAAATCAAATTGGAGCATATATACTGCCTGCATATATACATTAGACTACTGCATTAATATGTTTTTGCTAATTCATGTTGTTCATTATGATACATTGATATACCTGTATATTATATTATAGTACCCCATTGTACTTTCAAGCCTAGTAAATCACAGGTCATTGTGTATTTGCTTTTCTCCAGTACGAGTCAATTAATGTATGTTTGCTTTTCTTTTTGGGGGCTATATTATTAATGTACATATATGTAGCGTTTCACTCTTTGATGAAGAGCCATCAAGATATGGATATCAGTGGTGTAGTGGCCAGGAGGAGCTGCCCCTTACGACAAATATTCGTCAGCGAATGTTCGTGTCCTGTTTACATAAATTCATTTAATGAAAATAGTATACGTCAACAGTTAATATTAATAGTTCCGTGTCTACTTATCTATATATGCAGCAAATGATTTATTTTCTTAGTTTAGTTTAGTTTAGTTTATTATATTTATCACTCTTTTTACTGGTAAATGGAATACCCCAGGCTTGAAGCCCAATTGATATAGGGATTCCAACTGCCTACGATTTAAGGTCGTTATCCGAGAAGACCCGAAAGTCTTACCATTTTGCTGGTATTATTGCAAAGGCAGCACTTTCTCCTCAATTATTTTTAAGACCCTGAGTGGTGGTCCGACCCAGGATATGAACCTATGCTGTGTCTTTCAGCTTATAGGCATGTGTAGAAACCACTAGACCACAAGCTAATTCCTAAGCGCAGGCAGAAGAAGTTCCCAATTATATCAGTGACGGCACCACGGGTATACTAGGGCGGACAGACTGATTTCCGTTGCTATTTTTCCTAGTCTATGTTAAATTAAACAAAATCGTGACTTTTTTAAATGGTCAGTATAAAAAATGACAAGTTCCTGAATGTTCAATGCTTAAATCATCGCTTAAATCTATGTGATTCCTATATTTGCTCTTTAACAATAGGACTGACAGTGAGATAGCTCTGACTTTTTAAAGTATCTTAAAATATGAAAAATACTATGAAATAAAAAATTAATGTATTCAAAGTCCTGAAATGTTTTACAAAAATATTTTGAGTGTATTTTATATAACGTTTTATGACCTTCAAAATTCTGTAAAATCTCCTCCCCCTCAAATGGTATTTAAAAGCAAGGGTGGCGGAACAGTTTAAATATGGGGGGGGCGAGGGGAGAAGGCCCAATAATCGAGCGCCGTAAGTCCCGAGACATCTAGGGGGTCCGGTGGCATGCGCACCCCCTGAAAATTATTTTTAATTAGCAAGTCTCGGAAACAGCATTTCTTGTGTTTTGTGGCCAGTTTTTGCCGCCGCCCTTATTTAAGACTTAAGAGACTGTAGATTTCAACATTTCCAGAGGAAGCATGCCCTTGGATCCCTAGACAATGGTCCATATCCCAGTTTTTTCACACTTTTAGCCACAATTAAGATAAAATGTGAGGCACACCTACTTTATATCAGTGATTTATTGACTCAATATAAATATACCTGTACTTGCACTTTAATATCATCTAACTGAAATCTGCTATTTGTGCCCAAATCAAATACTGTCACCCATGGAGACAGAACATTCTAGTACAAAACTCTGGAATTCTCATTATCAGAGCAAATTAGAAGAACTGACTGTGTTAACTCTTTCCTGTCCGGCCCAGTCAAAAGGGGTCATAGAAGACCCAGGAAGTCGTCAATCGAGAAACACGGCACACGGTAACGCAAGATTAAAAATAGAAATTCGACAAGCGCCAGGAACATGAGATCCACTCACATGCCAAATTTGATTTGATTTCATAAAGAACTCTGCGATTGGTGGCATTTCGAATTTCCATGATGCTACGCGGGCATGCAAGATGGTTATTTTCTAGAAAAATGGAAGTTCTGCCACCTGATTTATGATAATTAATGCTAATTTATATTATCATGATGTGTCTTGTTCGGAAAAAGCATTGGTAACAGCCGGTTTATTGGGCTTTTAGAGAAGGTATAGGTTTCGCAACAGTTATGGATATTTCCAGAGATATCGATAGAACAAAGAGGGAGTTCAATTTTGGATGTTTTTCAGCTGGACAGGAAAGAGTTAAATAGTTTACCTTCCTTTTTTCAAATTAATAGTTTTGCAATTATCATAGCTTAATTATAGTTATACAACGTATTAGTTTTGATTTTATAATGAAATGTAATTAGTTTTATAAGTAAGGTAACTTTAAAAATGTATTGTTGTAAGAGCATTGAGACTATTGTATAATATGCTCCTAAAATCTTCAATTATGCACCTGTAATATATTCTTAAATTAGTTGTTAGCCTACAAAAAGCAAACAAAGTAACAAACCCAATCTCTTTTTTTAATTAAAGCATTAAATGCAGACAGCTGGTAATTAAAATCCTTAGCTTGCATTAAAAAGATTATTTTTTTTATTATAAAAAGTTAAATAATCTAATAGCTGTCAAAAGGTTAGTATGTCTCCACACAACTCTAACAAACACTAGGCAAACAGTAATAAAAATTTGCTAATAATTTAGGACAAAGGAAACCGTTGTTGCTTTTTTTTAACTTTTATGCATAGTCAATCGAGATATGGTCTGGAAACTCAGCTAAAGTCTTTGTTCTATCTTTTTGTTCGTCTTTATGCAATTTTGTGCATGGTGCACGGTCACTGAACCTATTGTATTTTAGTATAATGAAGCAATCATCCAATAGAATCGTTTGGGTTTAATCGCTCAACCGTGTCGTTTAAATATTAATAAACCTAAAACAAAGGATGTGCACGGTGTAAGATACGGTTCAACATCAAAACGTAGCTCATTATAGTCGCTTTGAAGTTTGCCGAGTTTCCAGACCATATCTCGATTGACTATGTTTTATGCTATCTGTATGAACTGATACCATGAGTGTTCTGAGCTTGGAGGTTCTTAGTAAAATAGCACCAAACTATATGTCTGATTTATCACCTGGTTGCATCGGGAAATTATTTGTTGACTCGTATATTATTACCCTACTCCCCTGTATATAAGCGCATGCTCCTATAAGCATTTGCATATACTGTAGGCGCACCCAACCGGACCCCACGAAAATAAAATAAACAATGGACTTGAAGTACCATGCCAATTACCTTGTAAAAACGCCAAGATCTAAAGCAATTCATGTGGAGTATGCAGTGCTTTATATTATCCCTACCTCCGACATGACGTTAAACATTATGCCCAAATTATATACCTGTACTTGCACGCAAAATACAAGGCCTGTATATTGTTTTTGGTGACCCCCCACTGATAGCAGGTGTTCCCAAATTAGGTAAATCAAAAGCCCTTGGTGTGTTATACAAGAATATTGTGGAAGAATACACCAAAGGCAATAACTATTGGATTTTATTACCATATAACAAACATCACTGACACTACAATTTATAACAGACAATGTTCGATAGTTTACTGTAAGAAGTATGCGTATACATGTGATTATTAAAAGTACGGTATTCTGTTCCTGTCTATCAAACTCGCAGGTTTTGATTGTTTAAAGGCGTACACAGGTATGCACCATTATCTGGATATTAGCACATGCGCCTTTATCCATGGTGTGCTTATATGCGGGGAAATAGGGTATGTATTGATGTTTGGGTACACTAAGTTTTAGATTTGGTTTAGATTTGACTATGAGTATAACTAATGCAGGTATGATTATTTCATGATCGAGTCAGTTTTCTTTGATGTACTGAGGACTGTATATAGCATACAGCCCTATGAATACTAATTAGATAAGAAATGAAGAAAAAACTAGGAAAATCTTTGTCCAAGGTAGAAAAAATAGACAAAACTTTGTTGGAAAACCTCCTCAATCATGAAATAAGTTAGTCCAGGCCCCTCATCCGCCAGATAAATCCCTCGAACGTCGTAGCCTGCAAAGCAGGCATTTAGGGGTTGGGGGCCAATCGTAATCGATATAATTATAGCATATATCTCTCATTCTCGGGATTCTTCTCTTACGTACAGTATATGAGATTAGTAGCAGGGGTGGTGCCAAGAATTCCCCAACACAGGAGCTAAGGTCCCTGACAGGGGGGCTAACAGGTAGTGGTAATTCATGTAGAGGGTCCGGGGAATTTTTGGTTTTCTAAGCCTCTGAAACGCATTTCCTGCATTTTGGGGGCATTTTTAACAAAAAATTAAAATAAAAAAACATTGAAAATCATGATTTTAAACTCTAACAATAAGTATTCACGCAAAAACTAGATAACAGTGAGCACACGAAACAACACAGAGGTGATAGATTATTTGTGCCAGAGGTGAAAGTTGACTACCTTTGACGTTGTTTAGCAAAACGTTTGTTAATGCGTAAAAAAACTTTTACGATTCTAAGAAAACATGCAAAAGACGAACTTTTTGCCTTTTTTTCTTTTTCTCTTCCAACTCATTCGCCGACGAATTGTTAATTTTCCCCCGACAGGGGGGCTAAGGTTCCCCGATGGGGGGCTGTAGCCTGCCCCCCTCTGGCGCCACCCCTGATCAGTAGGAATTTTGTGAAAGACATTATACTCAAATCATAATGATTACCAACTTTATCACATCAGCATGAGATATGGAGCGATCAATTGGAGCCAAAACAACAAATATTTTACTCATAGTCCTATTCCTAGTCAAATCTTAAAACCTAATAAATTACGAAGGTTGCAGCAAGATCAGATCTAAGCATAAATGCCACAAATTAATATGACTGAGAGTTGTACTGAATGAGGATCAACAAAGTCACGTATGTCACTCAAGGATTACATTAAGAACTGTAAGGTTCATCAAGTTTCTGACAAGAACCAAAAATCTATTTTTATAATTCTGATATACATGCAGATCTAAAGAGATTCTAAAAAACAACATATGTCATGATGATATATACCTTACATTTTAATAGTTTAAAATTTGAGGAAATGTACTTACAGGTATATTTCTATATTAAATGATTTTCATGGATAAGAAATGAAGACTTATCCACGATAAGACTCAGCACACAAACATAAACCAATGATTATTAATATACATATGCAAAACCAACACTTTTATGATAATAATATAATAATTGTAAAAGTGGCTGTCAAAAATTACTTAAAAGCTTTAGCATACACAAAAAAAAATTTGTCAGGGAGCATATTCAAATCCATCAATGTACGTTCTAAAGGATTTATGGTGAAAGAAAATTTCAGGTGTTAGAATATATATATATACTGTACATTTTAAGACCAAACAGGGACCAGTTGCAAAATAGCAACATCAAGGCCTTCTGGCTGGAATTGAACCCACAACCCTGCGATGCTAGTGCAGTGCTCTGACCACTGAGCTACGGAGGTCATTGCAGAGAGCTGAATTGGATATATAAGTAATATTGGGCATGTCACTCTATTAAACTTTACTTGATGATTGTACTGTTGTATCGTCTGTCTAGTCCAAACTTCCACATTTGCTATGCACAGCTGAAATGTATATATATAATATACTTTGTAAAATTACATTCAGCTTATTCCACGGCACACAAAATAAATTTCAAAACATAAAATTATCCATTCTTAAGCTGCAAGACCAGAGAATCAAATTGTTGGCCCAAACACATATGAAATGTCAAATGTAATTACCTAGAGCTGCACATGTTTTGAAAAAATAATTGAAACTGCTTTTCTTTTAACATACAAAAGTAGTGTGCTGTTGTAGGTGGTGTTAAAATATCTAACAACTTGCTAAATTGCTATTAAATATTTTTGGTCTTGTCTGCATGAATGACATGTCAGAGTAACTTGAATTCATTTGGAGTCTAGAAGCTTCCTAAATAGCATATGCGTCAATCATTATAATGTATTAATATTAATAAATATATGGCTTCACAGCTTAATTGACAGATAAACAGTGTTGCTGCTATAGCTACTAAGTGCTAAAAAGAAATTGGTAAAATATGGGGAAATAAGCGAACTTTACTGAAAGCCAAGGGCAAGGATACCAAGGTCCAAAGATAGTGTGTACTAGCTTAACAAATATTTGGGACGGTGACAGCAGTTTCACCGCGGTTCATGCAAAATATCGATCATCAAAGATAATATGTTTCACTTGACACTAGTTTCAGTTAAGCTCTCTCGTGTTTTTACGTATTTTATGTTATTTCCAATTCTGCCGGAACTATAACGCCCCATTCTTTAAGTTAAAAGCTAACTTGACACACCTGTCAGTTAACCAACACTGTTAATAACTATGCCAAGACAAGGCCATCATTCATCAACCTATAAAGGCCAAAACACTCGAGCTAATCTAATGTCAAATGATGGATATAAAAATAGAAGAAATATACCAGCCGCACACACTCACATATTATGTACAAAACCATCAAATAAAATATATATTTAATCCGCTTGGAAAGATGCCACGGGCACGGGTTGTATTGCGAAGAGCTGCCTTCTCTTCAATTTATGGCGGCATACGCCAATTAATCTAATATTTTACATCAATTTCCGCACATTAAACCAACGGTTTTTACACCATTAAAGTAACTACATACCCTGGCTCGGCGTGACTCATTATTTTCTCCTTTGAATCGCTGTATCACTTGACTTGGAAATCTTAAAGTGACGATTTAATTTCCTTAAAGTGAGGGTCGTCTGCCCGGCTTTGCACTCTTTTGAATTTGCCGGTGAAAAAAGACCAGAAAGCTACCGGAGTTGGGAATCTTCCCTCATCTTTCTGTCGTTGTGAAACACAAGGAGTATTTGAGCAGGAGTCTGGCTGTTTTATCGGTAAGATCTACAAGCGAAACCAGCAACAACAAATAAAGTGTTGGATGAATCTTTTTATTTCGTATAAATTATTACGTTGTCATGACGGCCATGTTGTTGCTAGGGCTTTACCATCCATCCCGATAGCCTCTGCGGGAGTGTGACGAAGGAATGAAATACAGAACGAAATGGAAGAAAGGGGAAGAAAGGGAAAGAAAGGGAAAGATAGGGAAAGAAAGGGGAAGAAAAGGGAAGAAAGTGAAAGAAGGGGGAAGAAAGTGAAAGAAAGGGGAAGAAAGGGAAAGAAAGGGAGAGAAAGGGGGAAGAAAGGGGAAGAAAGGGGAAGAAGAGCGGGGAAGAAAGGGAAAGAAAGGGAATGATAAGGAAAGAAAGAGGAAGAATGGGAAAGAATGGGAAAGAAAAAACAAAAAGAAAAGAAATAATGGTAAAATAAAGCCTATTTTCCATAGCCTGTGTAGTCGGGCTGCGACGCAGGCTAATTTTCCACAACACTGAACATTTTTCGAGGAATGAAAATTTAACACCCCTATTTTGCAACTAGTCTCTCAATAAAAATTACGTTGCGTGTGTACTTTCTCGATTGTTTAATTCAGAATATAAGTAAATAGATTTCGACTTCTTGCCGTTTAGCATCAACATGCGCAAACACGTTGTGGAAAAAATAAAACGTTTTACAATATGTTTTGGTTTATCACTCACCATCGACCATTCAAGGTCATCACGCTTTCACCGATGAATGTTTTTGTTATGTACCTTGTTGCCAAGTGAATATGCTAAAGTGAACGAAAAAGGAAATTTTATTTTAAAAAATTATTTGATTTTATGTTTTCGTTTTTTTTAAAATTTTTATTATTGCACCAGTTCCATTTCATTTGTTGCTGCATAAATCGAATTGATGATCAATGCACGGAAACGACGGAAACAAGAGCGGTGAAAGTGGGGGGCATTTGCACTCTCAAAACCCAAAGTGGGCTTACTTTATTTTTTTCGATTCCAACTTTGGCCAATTTGTCCAAATTTGTTTTCAAAAAACAAAAAAATATATTAAGAAAACAAATATCAATTCCTTGAATTAGTAAAACTAATATTGCTGTCTTCGTTGTTTGAATGAAACTTTCCATAAAAAAACACAGTAGTTGGCATTAATATCGTGTTTACTTCTCCATATTATTAGCAAACGTAGCAGTCACCTTGCAGACAATATGTTGAGTCGTGCTTCACTATCGCGTTTACTCACGGTTTACTACACGAAGATCTCTTTGGAAAATAAAATTTAAAAACACTTCAGTTGTACGTTGAAAAAACACTTTGTTTATTCGTTTCGAATTACTTATATGTCGATGTTGTCGAGTGCTTTATAAACAAAATAAATATCGGCACGTGTTATTAAAGATTACGGCGGCAGATTGACAGAAAGGTTACGTCAAAACCAAGGAGAAACGTCAATGAGGAGGTAACCTTGACCATTGTAGTTTCGAAGTTCAAACATGACGCACTGAAAAAGTGAGGAAATAAGATTCGTATTATATCGATGCGAATTGCGACCAATCCCCCACAAAAAGCACGGAGGCTTGTAAGAAGGGCAGTTTGTGGCAAGCTCGATCATGTATTTATTTACAGTAGCGAATTATTGTTCGTTGACCAATCAAAAGCGGTGTATCGATCCACGATCGATCGTTGTCGTGTGAAATTTACATACAAAAGCATTTTACTGGCTTCAAATGGTTTTCTTGTTAATTAGGAGAATTTGGTGCTCGATCACCTAAGTTCATTTGTTAACCGGGAAGGGAATCAAAACGCAGAGTATGTTAAAAGCCCTTTGAAGTTTGCATAAAACATTGCTGTCCGAGTTGCTGTCTGCAGTGAGGAATTCGGGTACCGAACTGAAACAGGATATCGTTTAGAGCTGCGTCATCGACTCATCGAACTTGATCGATTTCACGTCTGGAGTCCTCTGGGGGTCCAAGGGAATAGCCAATGAAGGCGATTCCCCGTCTCTGCCGCTAGTGCAAGGGACACCTTCGCATCTTTGGTCATTTTGTCTTCAGGGATTTTCCCAGATCACGCCACTGCTCATCGGACGTGAACCATGATCTTACAATGTTACCACTGCTGAAACTTACACTGCTTGTGGCTAGCTTAATGATCTGCGAAAGCTCGATCATTTACACAGCACAATGCCGCTCCAAGTGTTATTCCACGGTAAGCGAACGCGATTTGAACGTTCGAGACTAGAACAAGTAGATCACTGCTTTTGTGAAGACGAGATATGCAGCTGTTTGACTTCGGTGGCTTTCGTTCAGCAGCTTTACATCTCAAAGATACGTTCAGGTTCTCATTTAATCGTCGCGGTGCCTTTTTCTTTTCAGTTTAAGAAAGATGAACGGAGTTTATCACAGGTTAGTAACGAAAGAATTATACATGCATGAAATTAAAATTCGGACTGATATCGCACTGCCACAGTTGAGGTATGGCCTATGATTTCGATAGCAGTGGAGTTTATCGTTAACATGGAGTTCATTTACACAATTCCCGTTTCTATATTCCTATGATTTTATATTAGACATTTCATTTCGATTTTCAATAATACAGCTTAGCCATGGTTGAGTAACATAACATCACATTGGATTGGTAACATATTGACGACTTATGGTCTGATGGCATATTCAAATCTCTCTCCTGCAGTTCTGTCTGCTGCAAGGAAATAACTTTAAGCTACCTAACTTCGGTTGATTTACGAGCTGTGATGTTGATAAAAGCAAAAGGTTCAGCGAAAATGTGAACGCAATGAGAATATTGAGACATTTACTTCATAATATATTCAAATCACTTGGTATCTCTCGGCCAGTGCCAGATTGTTTCCTTGCCAAATAAAAGGTTTTGTAGATTTCTAACTTGGATTGCACTAGCACTCGACAATATAGACGAAGAGACACTCTCTGAGTGCTATTATTAATAGCTATGTGTCCGAATTCAACCGTTCGTGAAAAAATTTGCTGACCTCGGCGTTGCATATTTAGCAAACTGGGGAATTTGGCATAGTTCTTGATAAGCCACCCAGAAAATTTCATGTATATGTACTGGTTTTGTACACAAGTCTGAAAGTATGGGCAAAATGCACTGTACACACAGTTGAAGATCTACTGGTGTATCAGTTGTTATCGCTAAAATTATGGCACAGGCAAGCTGTTTCAAACCTTTCTGCCTTGATCACCAAAGCCTTACGTTTTCGCTCCTCGTTTAGCTAATAATTGCTACTAGTCTAAACCGTTTGAACATGATCCGGCCAACGTAAATAGGCGGCCGCTGCCCTTAATAAGACAGAAATTCGCCATTATCCTCATCTATAGGAGCACTAAAACATCTCATCAAATATCTTGAAGCGCGAGTTTTTTTGTTTGTCATTTCCTGTGCTGTCTTTGCTTACAGTCTGAAACGCCATGCCTTCCGGAGTTATCGACCTCTGGTGGTTGTTCGGCTTGATATGTTGATGACAGTATAAACATCTGAACTATGATATGACATACCATGCGTTTGATGGAAACCCTTCAAGTTCGCCTTGAATTCGTTTTTTTCGTCGAGTCTCACATTCTGAAACCGACATATGTACTTGTTTAATAATTTTTCTGTTCGACCGGGTCTGTATCCAGGGCTGTATTTTCTATAAGCAATTTCCGCTCAAACAAAAGCAGTGTTTGAGTCACCAGAGACCATTATTAGCCGTTTTAGGTAAATGCTATATTACATTGAGAAACCGGCATTTGTACTTGATGATGTAGTCGAAAAACATGAGCCTGATGAAAAATATGATTTATTGCAAGTTTCTAGGACATATTCCGTGGTGTAGAATAATAAATAACATTTCCGTTTGACGACATTGCCCGCTCATCGCAAGGAAACGAGAAGCTATTAGAGGAATAATTAACGGTAGACTTTGAAGTTTGCTCAACAATTATACTTCAATGTTTTTCAGTGTTTAACGCCTTGTTTGGAGACAGACCTTTGGAAATTAAAAAGCTGTTATTCGTTTTGTGTGAGTACAGTTTATTCCACAATTGATTGCTCGATATTTAGAAATAAATAGCTAATAAATAAGTAGATTTTTTGTTTTTTGTAGTTTGGCCATACTGATACATATCCCATATTTCTACCTAAAAAATATGGTTATTTCCAAGGCTTAGTTAATTAAATAAAACTTTTGCACTTAACATAATGAAATGGTAATTTAGTTACTTTACATATGCGTACATCATGCAAAGCAGTTGTCTGAAGGATACTAATTGATGTTTTGACTAAATTTGGCTATATTACAGCAATCGCTACAAAGTTATGGATCAGCCTGTCACTTCTCCTGTAAATTTCTTAAACAATTGCATTACAAAGGTAAGATCTTGTGCTTGCATCTTGTTGTTCATGGAAAATCTTGAGATACGGCCGATATCACCATGTGTTTGCAATGCAATAGCACTCTGTCGAGATGACGTCAGTAGCCATGTTTGTCCGCATTTACCCATAATTATTGCGGCCAAAACAAAAGAAAATAGCTCATTTGCGAGTCAAATTTGGTTTGTTTGTCCACATTTTGAGCTATTAATTATAGCAGCCAGACACTACGCTACTCCCAATGCCAACTAGCCTTGGCCTTCCAAAAGCTAGCTGTCAGACCTGAAAGAAGCCCCATCCATCCGATATTGCTAGCTAGTTCTGCAATGTTCCGAGTCGCTACATGGTTGACAACAACAACGTCTTTGCGGGCGACGTTGCAGCACAATAAAATATTAGGGAACTTAAATAAACAATTTAAATAGATTTCGAGGACCTTGGGTCTTCAGGGTCGTACAACTGAACCACTGCTGCCATATAATAAAGAGTGAGGTAGGGTTACCCTACTGGAAGAGGTAGCTCTCCTAGAAGTGTCACCCTACACCATGTACATAGGGGTTATCTTTTGACCCTTTTTTCCCATACTTATGTTAGCTACTATATACAAACTGCAACAGATTACAAGTCTTCTTTAATACAAGCTGGTTTATTAAATTTTAAGGTCATTTGCCTGGAAAGTGTTCCTTAGTCAAACAGGTAAATGGCGACTATTGTAGTGGTAATCGCAACTGTGAGGAACTGACAAAGTGTTGCTACAACTATTGCGAAGACATCTCTGTTCCAGGAAAAGGTATATTTATATTTTTATATACTCTAAAATGTTACTGACGAAATAGTGCAAGGTTCAAAATCGCAAAAAATCAATGATACTTATTACACTACTCAGCCTCAAGTTCCACAGCGATTACCAAATCAGGTCGAGATTACTAATCGAGTATTCAATTGATATTTCTACACTACTGTACCTACGTCGTACTACAACACTTTTATATTCTGTAAATATTGTATAGTACACCTACATAAAAGTAGATCAAATACAATAGGAATGCACCATTTTTAGTGAAATAGACAAGCATTTTTTGCCATTGAAGCCACAAGTACATGTACATCAACTTGAAAAGTAACAATTTTCTTACGTACCAGTATATTATAATCATTTTGCATTTTCTATTACTTCCTCTAGGAGTCACTATTACTGTAAATAATATCACCAGCTCATCCATGTCTGCATATTGGCAAGAGAGCAACATTGCCGATGCTGTGTATATTCTACAAGTGAGGGACTTGTTTGCACCAAGCATATACTATGATGAAAGTGACTGGGGAAAATGGCGTCAACTCACACAAGTAAGTTTATGTAATGGTTACATGTATATGGGGTATTGTATCAATATTATTTTGTGATGATATATGCATGTCTCAAAGAAAAATTTTGAGTGCTGAAGTTATATATTTTTAAGATCCAACAGAATTAACCTAGGTCTAAAACCTAGAGGTATCAGGTTCCATACACAGCCGGGGCCCTGTCAGGGGTAAGTTGCAACAGCCGACAGAGCCCTTTTTTAGGTGACAGTAAAGAAGAGGGAATATATGACTGCGGTGTCTCGTTCCCGAAGCCGGTCAAAACCGTAAATATTGCCTAAATCCGCACCTGGTCTTTGATGGCATGATCCAGATCGACGTCTACAGAACGTCTACAGCCCCAAGAGGCTTTTAGCGCTTTACTGTCACAAATGCCTGCACATAGCTCTTATTGCCTCTTGTGTTGAGAACAACATTCGGTAGATGCTGTAGCTTGCCATTGGGACCGCCATGCAATCACAAACGATACCACTTACTGCGTATATGCCGCTTATGTTTTCTATGATTAGGCTATAATCAACAAAACATCTGATAGAGACCAAAACGTGGTAAAATATTAAGTATGTTAAGTTGACTATTAATGCTGCAAAATTTTGACAGCAACATCTGATACACTTCAAAAGGTGACATTAACATTTTTAATACTGCGACAGCCGACACTAGAACCCCCTAACATGGCCCCACATCTGGTGGAGTTACATTTTCACAACTGGGCCTGGTTGTGTGTTAAAAATATAACTCCAGGATGCCCTTAACACACTGTAAATTTACCAAAGGGTGTCTCTAGCGATCAACCAATTTCTAGAAACATTTGATTAGTTTTCTATTATACTTATTCACATGTTTACAGCATAATAATATCATCATTTCTCCATAGCTATCAGACACAAATGCAATTATACTTTCTGGTATTCATCCTGGTGCCAAGCTGCAGTTACGTATAGCTATCGTCAACACTAGTGGTCTTCAAAGCATTGGTCCACCAACCCCTATGGTACGCACGCTGTTTAATGCAAGTCGCCCCAGTCGTCCAGAGGTTATTTGGACTGAGATCCAAACCTATAAACAAGATGAAGTTGAAGTCATGTTGTCTTGGTTGCCACCAGAACAATTAGGTGAGGTCCTTACCTAGCTGACATCAGAGGGACTGAGGATCGAGGTGACAGTTAATTCAAACTTTACTACATCCAGATATGTTAAGGCATCTGCACAATAATGATCCAGCTGCAAATGATTTTTAGGAATGTATACTGGAGAAATCAAATTCCGGCATTCAAATCCAAATTCTGCCATTCATACATTACAAGTACAGTATATGATTATTACTCATGAACTGTCCAAGAATTTGGGATGTGCTTTAAAATCCTCATGTTAATGGCAGCTTCCAAAATAATAATGGTACTACATATGATATGGCAATTTTATTTTCTCAATAAACTTGTAGTGGTTACAAATTGATCTGTCTGAGCAGAAGCATTAAGCAACCATAACTTGTACCTGTAGGCATGGTCAGAGTCTGTATTTGTAGTACGACTCAACATGTGAAGTTATTCATCCAGAAACTACCATGCCTGGATACCAATTTGTGCAGGAAAATTAGGCATTGAATATTACAAAATTCACAATTAACTGTAAATGCATAATTAGAATCTACGTATTTATGGAAGCAGATCCTCTTTCCAACAATTAATGCCTTCAGGGCTTTTAGATTTACCTAATTTGGGCACACCCGCTATCAGCGGGGGGTCACCATATATGTTCCAGTCTCATCTAACCCAAGAGAAAACAATCTACAGGCCTTGTATATTGGGCGCAAGTATATAATTTGGGCATAACGTTTAACGCCGTGTCGGGGGGTAATATAAAGCACTGGCCTTGTAAAATACTCTGAGAATATAATAATAGAAAGTAACAATTTAGAGAAAGTAAAAATATTCGTCAGTTATAAAAGGATGAATGATATGATCACTGATAAATGTGTAAAGGCATCTTGGAATGTTTACCATCAAATTAAAACTGTGCCATAATTATACAATCAACATCATGTAAAAGCTTTTATTTAATTGTTTATGCAAAATGCCAAGTGACTACGGTATTTTTCCTAATGAAAAGAGCAACCAATGTTTTTTGATTGACACTCTAGTAGGTAAATACTTCTTGTAGTTCACTATCAAAATTCATTTGTTTCTCTATTGTTGTCACAGATATCCCAGTGCACAGGTACCGCATATATTGGAGCGAAACATCCCAAATCACCAGCAAAGTTGTAACTGGCAAGAAGCAAACACGTCGTGTTCAAGGGTCGCAGCTTAATTACACCATTAAAGGGCTTAAGAAAGACAAAAATTACTTGGTGGAAATACAAGCAATTTGTCTGTGGAAAAAGAAGAGACTTAAAAGTCCAAAGGTTGCTGTTAATGTTTCAACAAGTGGCATGAAAGGCAAGCAATGAATTCAACGTAGCCACACATGATATACAGTAATTACATCACCAGTAGATCAACATATAAATTCTCCTTATTGGTCTCCAAACATTTCTTATAATACTAGTTGGGAGAAGTTGTTTTAAAAATATTGACATTTATCTTTGATAATCAATCCCTTTATTTTCATTTTGTCACTTACTTGGGCATATAAAGGGTTAAAAACCCACAGTAGCATGAGTTATATAAACATATTTATTATTTTCTACATGTAGGTAGCAATGTAACAAAAATAGAGATGATCTCAAACAGTTCAAAGTTTAAAACAAGATATGTTAATTTCACTCTCCAAGGTACAGTAAAGTATTGACTTCTCATTGAATTGTGTGTGACACTCGTGCTTTTAGCCAGGCGGCCGTCCAGTCGTCAGCCACTTTTGAAAAATCAGATTTTTTGATGGCCACTTTTGGTATGGACGACCATGATTTATGATTTATTAACTTCGCCAACAATTACAAACTACATACAGACGTACAATAACAACAAAACAAATGTCAGGGAAACCGCTACAGCATAGCCAATTACAGCGGACCCAAAGCATGGACTCTGAAGCAAAATATTTTCCTTAGACAACCACTTACAGGTTCCCCCTTTATGTTTCTTGATTTCTGTTAGCTGCTGTTTATTTTAGCTATTGTGTAGGTTTCGTTACTAATTTTTGTGAAGAACCTGCAGACATGACGATTGATTGTGAGATCGATTTAACATATACACTGTATGCTGTAACATGAAGTAGCAAAAAAATAGAACCGTTGTTCAATACGTTTGATAAGCTCACTTGCTCATGGCCACGTCCACCAAAATGTTTTCGTGGCCACGCCCACCAAACATTTTGGATGGCCCACCAAACGTTTTGGATGGCCATTTTTGAAATACTGGCTAAAAGCCCATAGTGACACTGTTATGAACAACATATAACAAGCATTATTAGAATACCTGTTGTTAATATAAATAATTAACTTTGTTTTTTGTCATAGATGAAACTTTTAAAGGAATGAAAGTAATTATTGAGCAACATAAAGGTACAGTAAGTTGAGTGATGTAATAGAATAAGGCCAAAATAAAAAATACCTTGGTTTCCGGTTTCCCAACTATACCTAATTTTTGGCCAGTAAAATACCAACCCTAATCTTTTTATTGAAATTTTGAGAAGCCTGGGCATTTGCAGCTTGATTGCATCCTGGGATAGCAAACATGGCTGCTGATCCAGGCAGCATCCTCAAAATCAGCATGGTTTGATAAAACCTATTGTTTGTCCATGCAATGTTTGGAAAAAAAAGTTAAAAAAAAGTAAAACCGACCTACGCTACCTAATTTTTTCGGCATGAAATAGGAAACCCAGGTATTTTTTTTCTTGGCCTAAGAGAATATAACTGCTATATAATACAGGTCATCCAAATAATGGTCGTTTACCACCATTGGGGGGGGGGGGTATAATTTGCAGCTCCCCATTGGTTAATATGGTACAAGTTCACATGGACCATCAGAGTGCCAGTTTTTTCATTATTAGAGTCTGAGGGCAAAGGTTGAAAACCTAACAATCTGGACACAAAAACAGCTTTTGATTCAAATATAGTATTCAGTTAAAATGATGGTTACTGTATAATCGTTTGTTGACAAGTGGAAGCTATTGCTCAAACTGTGTCAAAATATCCCTGTTATGCTTGCACATCTGAACATAAACAAATGCTGAAAATATTCACACCTAATGGTAGCTTCCAAACAGTGGTGGCACTACGTGGGTGTCCTCTCCCAAAGTGACAACATATGTGTGGGGGTCCAGGGAGATTCTCCGCCGGAAATGTTTGAATTTAGGGTCTCTAAAATGGCATTTCCTGCATTTTCAGAGCACTTTTGAGTAAAATCTTAAGACCAAATTAATTTTTTTTATAGTGTATCCATTATTTTTAAGAAAATATTATTACAGATGGACTGATGACCATACACCCCCCTCCCCCCCTCGGCCCATGGGCCCCGGTGTGGCACACCGTTTGCACACCTGTAGTGCAGCCACTGTTTGCAAATGGTAGTATGTTTATCCTAAGGTGGGCTTGAGATTCAACCCCTCAATAAGGGAATGCGGAGCACAATCATATTAAAATGGCATGTCCCAATATCAGTGAACAGACATTTGAAATATTCCTTGCCCTTTTAGTTCTAACAGAAACTGCCAAAACAACACCTCGGAGTCAACATGGAGCGGGAAACCGAAAGAACAACTCTGGGAATGGGACAAAGTCCAACATTTGGACAAGCATGCTGCTCTTGTCTATGAGCTGTATGGTCTATTTGTTTGTTTAACGGCATTTCAAGGTAAATTTAAAAAGAAAAAAGAACTATAAAGAGTAGCAGCACCACGATAGCACGTTTGCTCTAAGAGTAAAAAGCACTTACGTTATTTTGGCAAACGACATTGTACAGTTGAAATTCATGCTGCAGAAGATCAAGGATGCCATATATAATCCTATAATGACGGAGAACGGCAGCACGTTGTCGTGGTGGCAACAGGGAGAACTAATAAAGGCACATTTTGGAAGTGTTAATCCACCCACAGCCACATAATAGTTCCACTTTTGCATTTGCAAACGTCTTGCACAATTATAAGAACAAAGTAAATTTGACCTTCGATCTGAAGGAAGACGAGTAGTTCTACGCCGGGACTGGGACGAGAGGACTGAAATCTAGGAATTTTGCGTTTCCGTGAAAGAAATTCTGAGAAACTAATTGCGTTTACGTGACGGAGAAATGGACTGAGCAACTGAAAGAAACTTATCAAATTCCATAAATATTCCGAACAGAACAACTTATGAAAACACGCTCATCGTGACCGATAAGAAACGAAGTTTTCCGATGAAGAAGTGTATTTTTGCCGGACAAAAACATACTATACTCGGATAAAATACACAATTCTCTTTCGCTCGCTATTGGCTAGAAAAGTATGACCAAAAACGTATTGGAAAATAAAGTTTATTATAAATACAGATCATGGTTCGTATAAGATACGAGTCAATAAATGAGATACCGTCGACCGCTAATAAGCGGGATTATCCGGTAAAAGTACCTATGCAATGAAAAATTCAGTTGTAAAATAACTCTTTTTTGAAAGAACTCTTGAAACTAACCATTTACAACTTTTTCATATCTCACTTCACTCTTGAGATATTAAGATTTGTTTAATATGTAAATGATCATACTTATGATATTCCAATGCATAATGATTGACTTATTGAAAAATTCTGCAACTACCATTATCACATGGATCGTTTGATGATTTGCATATTTGATGTCATTGGATCCATCCACGCACATGCACCTGCATTTCAAGTGATTTCATTACATAATCTCAAGAGTGAAGTGAGATATGGAAAAGTTGTAAATGGTTAGTCTTTATAGTTTCAAGAGTTCTTTCAAATAAAAGAGTTATTTTACAACTGAATTTTTCATTGCATAGATACTACAAGATAGTCGAAACAGCGAAAGGTTAAATTTGTATATTTTGACTTCGTTTCAAAGTTTTCTTCAGATTACGTTGTTCGGAGTTCATCCCAAGATACGTTCAGAATGGTCTGAAAATTCCAAGATACGTTCGGAATTTCAGGACACGTTCGGAATTCCAGGACACGTTCGGAATTCCAGGACACGTTCGCAATTCCAGGATACGTTCGCAATTCCAGGATGGTTCTGATATTTTTTCAAAAATTACATTGCCCAGAATTTCATGTTTGTCTCTGAATGAATGGTTTGTGCGACTATAAGCATATTCAATAATGTCTTGGTTCACATTCGAGATAGAACATGGAAATTTTGAGAAATTCAATTTGATAAGTCTCTTTCGGCGCGCGTTTTCGGCATCAGAGAAATTAACAGTCGTTTCAAAGGAAAAAATGGTACATCGACTTTCCGAGTCATTCACGACGACGAGTCTCGAGAATGAAGCTTCTGGTGGAAGTCGTGCTGGGATATACGCAACGCTTTTTTCGACGCGACAAATATACGGTAATCGCTACTTGCTTCAAAGTACGGTTTCCGCGTGGAGACTGAGAAGAAATTGGTCGAACTCGCAGAAACCTTGTGCTGAGGTTTGGGTTTGTCATATTTATAATCTGGGGTTAGCTAAAACATAGCTGATGATAAAGTGCCAAAGATTATAAGTAATATTGTAAGCCCAAAACACAAGATAGGCATTTTGAAGAGTTAGTGTCAACCGTCACGCATTGCACGCTCGGTCGGCCATTTTTCGAAGCACGAAATTGCCTTGGTAAACAGTCGTGACTAGATGGTCTAGGTCTGAGTCGTCTTTCGTATCCGCGAGAGGTTGGTCGAAATGAGAGATTGTTACGATCGGACATGCCTGTATGATGAAATACATCATGGAACTGCTAACCCCAAAACAACTTAGATCCTCCGCCTAATGGTTTTCTAATACTAAACGTTTTCACGCGAAGTGTGTTAGACCAAGGGACGAGGTTCAAACAAAAAAAAATCAGGTTCAGAGTCAACGTATTTGGATTATGGCTGAGTGAGAAAGCCTCTATAGGGTTTTCTGAGAAGACTCGGTGAATTTCCGGAGTATTTACCACGTCAAGTTGGCGGGCAAGATAAACACAAACGCGCAATGCACGACGGTTGACACTAACTCTTTAAGGTATGCTTTCTAGCGATTACCACAAACGAAGCGACGAAATCACGCATGCGTAGTGTGCACGACGATTTCTAGAAAAAGCTGGAACTTTTGAACAACCACCGGAGAGAAAGCCGTTGACTTTGTGTAAATTTTTAGAAAATGGTTGACGTAACCATAAAACGCACATTGTGAGAGAAGAGAAACTGTTTTTTTTAAAATGTAAAAGCTTATTTACTGTGTAATCGATACAGGTAGAAAAATATTTTAATATTGGGGATATAGGTGTATATGTATATGTATAACGTAAATGCACTTGTCTGATTTTTAATCACGAGTTGTGACATATTCTTAAAGGACATTAGCAACAAAAAATAACTACTTTCTATGTTAGTTTGGAAGTATGGAAATTTTGTTGCGAATGTCTTTAAGGTGGTATTCCATAAACCACCACAAAACACCAATGTTAGAAAAAGATATCGAAAAAACTACGTGTTTCAGTACGTGTAAAAGCACATATGATTGAACTGTGTTGTGCCCTCAAGGAATGTAAATAAGTTGCAAAGCACATTAAATATTATGGAAAATGTTTACCATAAGTAAAAATGTTTAGCGTCTTAACACAGTTTGGACTTTTGAAGTAATTAGTTCTAACACGAGTAAGCGTTCTTCCTCCGATTTCTAAATACGGACAAGCCGGTTGAAAATACGAGGCGAAGCCGAGTTTTTTTAACTGCTTTGTCCGTATCTAGACATCAGAGGATGAACAAAGAACCTCTGAAACGAATCCATATTTTGTGAGAAAATCGATGTTAAAGTTAGCGAAATGTGGCCGTAATCTTCCTCTTAAATACTCGTTAAATATTGATTTCTTTTGAATTTTCATCCTGAATTATTTCATTAGTAATTTGAGAAATTCAATTACTCTCTTTATTTCAATTTTCCAACCATCGGTTGTTAAGCTATATTTTTAATGCAAATCCATTGAAATCACTGCTGGGGCTGTAATACTTTTGCTATGGCGACTAGGAAACTAAAAACTATATTTTTGAATATGCAATAAGTAATATTAGTTCGCAAAGCATTGTGGTTACGTTCACAGCCGCCATATTTTTCGGACCGTCAATGCCAGATACACCAAGATAATGGAAAGTTGTATTGTGTATTGATGGGCATAAACAGAATGTATATACTATTGCCCATATGATATGTCACAACTAGTGAGTAGGGTGGCCCTATCTACGACGACAACGGTATATAGTTATAAATGAATATTCGTAATCTTTGGTATGTAATGTCTTTTTCCCATGCTAAAGTTGATTTACTAGTCACCGGAAATGACGCCAAAGCACAGAGACATGATTTCACAGTGATTCAACAGTGAAATACAAAGAACGTTTGGGAATTGGACGAATTTTGTCTAACAGATAGTTAGTTCAGAGCCAAACTTTCTTTGTATTTCACTGTTGAATCGGTGTCCAATGTCTTTGCGTGCCCTGCTTTGACGTCATTTTCTGCGAATAGTAAATCAACTTTAGCAGGGGGAAAGGCATGAAGATGAAATTTTCGAACGACAAGATATATATTACATTTCTTCTTGGTAGAATCCAAAGATTACGAATACGTAAAATCCCCACCTGCACAGTGGATTGACTACCATATTCTACACTGGAAAGCTTTTGTGGGATTTCAATTTTACTGTCAGTCCATCTTAAAGTGCCCATAACCTCAAAATGTTTTATTGTCTTGTTTGGAAGAACTTTTAAAATGATAAAGTAACTTCTTTTGAAGATTTTCGTTTCTTTGCTTTCTTTTTGAGACTATCAGTTTGTTTGATATGCAAATGTCTGGAATTTCGTCAGACATGCATAATGACTTATTGTAGAAATGTGTATATCTCTTTCATTCTCGAACGAAATCCTTTAAAATCGAGAAGTTTGGTGTTGTGGGAGAAACGCACACACGTGTTATTCACACTTTAGTGTTTTTATTTCATATAACATTCTCTGATAACTCATTATGTATGTATGACGAAATTCCAGATATTTGCATATCAAACAAACTGATATATCTCAAAAAGAAAGCGAAGAAGTGAAAATCTTCAAAAGAAGTTACTTTATCATTTTAAAAGTTCTTCCAAATAAGACAATAAAAAATGTTGAGGTCAGGGGCACTTTAAAGTGTTTTTGCAGTGAAAAATTCAGTTTGAAATAAACTCTTACTTGAAAGAAATATAGAAAGTATAAAGATTGCCGTTTACAACTCTTCCATATCTCACTTTGTTCTTGAGATATTAAGATTTGTTTGATATGTAAATGTCCTCACTTTGACGTCATACAGCAATGGCTTACTGAAAAGCCTGTATATCTTTGGGATTAGCAAATCAAATCACTGAAACATAACTTCGTATGTTTAAAAGCGTGGGACATATGTAAACTTTCATGAATTCGTTGCATAATCCCAAAGATATACAGGCTTATTCAATAAGTCATTATGCAGTAAACGTCATAGCGAGGATGATTAACATATCAAACAAATCTTAATATCTCAAGATCGAAATGAGTTATAGAAGAGTTTTAAAAAGCAGCTCTCCACGTGTTGCCGTCGTCATGAAGACGAGTGAAGACAAAACGAGAACGGTGGGGAGTAAAAGTTATTCTCTTTGTTTCGAATGACGAATTCTTTTATTTGAAGAACATCGTTGTCGAGGTTGCGTCGTAGATTTGAAAGGACATTGGCAAGAAAAAAGAAGTATCTTTTATATCAAAATATAGGATTCCAATAGATGGAATATAATAGTTTAAGGTTGTAAAAATGCTCGTAAAGCGTATTAAAGGTGAATTAGGGTTCTCTGCCAATTGACGGTGGCGTCTGTGCTTAGTAAAGTGGTAGGCGGAAATACAAAGAAATGAAGCTTCTTCTCAGGAGTACTGTGGCATCACGGACATGTTGGGAAGGATTCGCTATTTAATGTTAGCGAAAGAAGCATATTCGCTGGGCATTTAAATTCTGCCTTTCCTCTCTTATTCGCCACTGTATTCCTAGTGAGGTCACTCTGATATGAGACGTCAAATTAGGTTCAAGTTTTCGTGCATTTAATGTTAACAAATAAACTATATTGGCCAGACACTAAACTTATTTCGCGAGCGTCGCAGTTTGATTTGCTTGCAAACTCGGAGCTTCTGATGATCTCTCGTCAATTTGCATGATGCAAATATGCAAGCTTAAAAATCAGTTCATCAGATACAATAGAAAACTCAATCCAGTCCTATTTTTGAGATCACCATTCGATTCATATTCAAAATGGTCACCCACGAGCCTGGTACGTTTATTCAACATTTAAAGTGTCTTACAAGTATTTCCATAGCGCCAAACTATTATATTCCGAGTAGCTAAGTGATATATTTCGATATAAAAGTAACGGTTTTTTTTTTGTGTACCTTACTAAAATCATACAAAGCATTTACCATAACGGAATTTGCATTGTAAGTACGGTTTCATTATGTGTAAATCTCAGTACTTACTATAGTAAGTACTGAACAATAAACAACGGTAGATAGTCTATAAAAACTGATTATTATTGGGCGTGTATATAAATTCTCTGTAAGGCAAAAATAAATTTGTAGAATAATCTCACGTTTGGGGATTTTACATATCCGTAATATTTAGGTCTTCCTCAGCAAAATCATAATATAAATTTCATCTTCATGGAGTTTTTTGCTGTCAAAGTTACCAGATGTGATGTCACAAGAGGCATTCCAAAGCATTTTTCTTTGTTACTTGCCACAAAAATGCCTCTTGTGACATCACATACGATAAATTTAACAGCAAAAAAGTCCATGAAGATGAAATTGTTAGCTGACAAGATATATTATGATTTTGCTCAGGAAGACCCAAATATTACGAATATGTAAAATCCCCAAACATGAGATAGACATGAGAAGTCTTCAAAAGGGTGGCTCAGTTTTAGTATTTAGTTAGAATGGTTCTTTCTGATTAAAATACGATCCACTGTTGGGTTTCCTTTTGTAATCATTGGGTTTCACAAGTATATCTCGTTGCACAATTGTTGAAGTAATATATGAAACAAGAGGAAGAGTGTTTCATCATGATATCCAAACACCGAGACGTTTTTTAACAAACTTCGAGGTGTTTGGATATCCTGATGAAACACTCTTCCGAGTGTTTACATCTCAAACAAATCAGTATTTTAAGAGAAAATCGAGGTGAAAGTTGGCTTAATTTATGTAATTTCTTCCTCTGATATCCAAACCACCGTCGCGGTGCTGATTTCCTTTGTTTTCGGCTCATGAATTATTAATGAGTTTGAGATCTTTGTGTGTAACGATGTTGAAAGAGCTTGACAAGGGCTTTCAGCGCCTTCGATATTGAGAATATGTATAATCAAAAACATTAGACTTTGGTTTGGGACTTTGTAATGTGTCGGGTAAGGTCGCAGTGCTATTGAAGAAGGTCTGTGATTGGTTAGGATCTCATAATTTTAACCAATGAAAATCTGCGACTTGACCCAAATGTGTCAGGGTCGAGTTTCAATAGCACAGACTGGGAACTACCTAGGCGCTTCAACTGTGATAGGATGACCTGCCAATCACTGATGCCTCCGTGCATAAGGGTGGGGGAGGTGGGTTAAGTAGCATCGCCGTAATGTCAACAAGACGATGGAAACGATATGAAAAGGATCATTTGAAACACTTTTTGGCAGCGACATAGTGGTAATTGTCTTTTATTTTAAAACATTTGATTCCGGACTAACACGACACAGACATTTATATAATTATTATACAGTAATACTTCTCGAGAGACTTACTGTGATTAATTTAAAATGTTCTTTGTTTTTAACATATTTCGCTTATTACAATATGGCAATTCGCGTTCTTCACTTTGTTATCCATTAAATAGATAATCCCGCGAGATGACGTCATATTTATGACATCATAATATGACGTCATAATGTGACATAATATGACGTCATAATAAACGTCATAATATAAACGTCATGATATGATGTCATAATATGACATCATAACATGACATGATTACGCCGTCTAGACGTCATATTTATGACGTCATATTTATGACGTCATATTTCGTTCGGGCAAGTTATGTTCAGCCCCCTGCAAAATTTCGCCCGTGTGCCTATACCATTGTACGGAGTTTCGCTTTTGCTAATAGTCGACTGCGCATCAAAATGTTCTGTGTCGGGATAAAACTTATTTCAATTCATAACATCAGGCTAAAACCACGATAGACATTTGCATTTCTATTTACACTTGCAAATTCGTTATACTCCCTAGCCTGATGTTATGAATTGAAATAAGTTTTATCCTGACGACGCAGAAAGCGTCATTTTTATGCGCAGTCGACATTACGAACTGGCTTGTTATCAAGCTGTTACAATCAAAACGGATGTATTAATAATCTCCGAAATGTGTATTAAAAAATCTATATAAAACTATATACAACCTTTCTCAAGGTTGTCATTCGTGCGTGTCATGCGATTGTTTCAACGCGGCAGAGTAGTGACTGCCAGCCTCGCTTTCATTCAAAAAAACACGTACGCGCGCATGCTCGTGAAATGGTGCATTCCTGCTTGCGATTATTCGCCGGCATGGAGCTTTACAAAGACGCACCGAAATATATTTAAGTCACAATCAAAGTAACCATGTCGAATGAGTGTCAATGTTTAGAACATTTCAAATAAAATAACCGTGTCCCATGAAAACCCCTAAAAAAATAATATTGGTGGTTCCACCAATATTTTCACGATGAGTATTTTTGGTTCACGCACGCTTTTGATAAAGGATAAAAGGATTTTTGTGGTACTTTTCTTCCGGCATAGATATCGCATCCTTTCGAGTGTCGACAGCTGGCCATGAACTCTAACTGATTGTGCAAATGTTCGTGGAAATCTTGCGATAGGTTATCAATCCGATTTGTGAGCTAAAAGGAGGAAAAGAAACAGTGAGAAGGCGATACACGCCAGCGCAACATTCATATCAACAATATAGAGGTTAGCTCGATAACCTGGAAGTTTACCTAGTCTATCGAAGGTCACAAAAGTACTGGTTCATAATGTGACATAGGTACTACTTGGTTAGACTGGTGAGATGCTTTAACTAATGAGCTATATGAACTAAGATGACAGAGTAAAGGTTACGATAAGTACTGGTTCGTAATGTGACATACATACTACTTGGGTAGACTAGTTAGATGCTCTAACTATTGAGCTACATGAACTAAGATGACAGAGTAAAGGTTATGGAGTCACATTACGAACCAGTAGTTACCATACATACTACTTGGGTAGACTAGTGAGATGCTCTAACAATTGAGCTACATGGATTAAGATGGCAGAGTAAAGGTTACGGTAAGTACTGGTTTGTAATGTGACATACGTACTACTTGGGTAGACTAGTGAGATGCTCTAACAATTGAACTACATAAACTCAGATGACAGAGCGATGTTTAGTGCTGGTTGGTAATGTGACATACGTACTCTGGTTAACTAGCGAGATGCTCTAACCATCGAGCTGCATGGATTGCAGAGCGAAGGTTACGATAAGTACTTATTCATAGTGTGACATACGTATTGCTGGGATCGGTAAATCTTGATATGTCTATATTCTCCAAGATTAAAAACGGTACTTACATTATCAAGCTGTAAAATCTCATTTGATACAACTGGTACGTACCTGGTAAGGATCTGTGTTAAGATCGAAAAACTCACAAAATGACGTAACGAATTCACAATAAAGAAAGTTGTGGGTGGCGTTGATAGTGCGAAGACACCAGTAAGTGTTGTTTGAAGATGTTGGACAAAAACAGAAGCTGCCATCTGAAGGAATGAAACAAATGTGATTAATTGTATGAAGAAAATAATCGTGTGTCAGAAATAATATCGGCAAAGAATACAATTGAATATCAACTAACTTTTCCATAGAGGCGGCGTCTTCCAGTGGTGGTTCGTATGTTCAAAACAGTTCAAACCACGAATTGCGCAATTATTCTGTTTCTTTTTCAATTTTTCGAGTTTTCTTTTCGCTTTACTCATCTTAATCAGATAATTATCCGTGATCCTGCGCTTATCCACAATTTCCACCTTTTGTATCTGGAGCGTCTTGCCGTTCACACATCGACACCATGTGTCCTCATTCGGTTTGTACCTTAACTTTGCAATGGTCTTTTTTAGCAAACGTAAATTTGCCAGACGTTGCCTGGACGCCTTAATCCTGGAGTCAAGTGTCTTGAGACGCATTTCTATGATTTTTTTCAGCATCTTCTTGCTGTAGCTAGCTGAGGATTCCTTCTTTAAATGACGTTCGTAGTTCTGGAGTTTTTTGAACTCCTTCCTGGCGCTCGAGGATTTGTAATACCAGCGACGGTATCCCCTTGGAATGGTCTCACTGTGATGCCTCCCAACACGTCGAGAATTGTCGCGTCCTGTGGAAATGAAGAGGGAAACGCAAGTTATGCACGCCAGCGTGCACACACTTTCGGGTTGCCCGAGAAAAAGGGTGGGTGTTAAAAGTAGGAAGGTATAGATTGCTGTATGCACGCTTTAAGAAAGCATGGGAAGCACAGGTGGCGCGTGCTGTTAGCGCGTTAATACTTGAATGGGTGACTACCTCGTTCGATTCCTGAGCCTCATGAGATTTATGTGAGTAGAGTTGTTGATTCTCTCCTGTACTTCAAGGGTTTTTCTCCGGGTTTCCTCCCTCCCTAATATGGGTCGTAACGGTGGCAGCCTGTGGCGCCTTTACTAAACCTTCGACTCGGCCGCGTTGAACTGCGTCCGTCGTGTAATTCGTAGGATGATTAGCATAACCCCAATTACCTTCTACCTTTACCTAAATCCTCGGTTTGTTGTCAGAGGTTAGATATACATTTTGGATTTAGTTTTATTCAACAATAGTTACCAGTGTAGCAACCATTTTGAATTTACTGCTTCGAAAGTGGTGAAAATTAGATCGCCCCGCATTTAAATTTGGCTATTTTAGAAGAGCAAAGGTTTTTCTACTATACTACAGGCTATACCTCTCTAATAAATTTTTTCATTCGTACTCGAGTGGGATTTGAACTCGCATCTACGGGATTACGGTCCACTGCATGCTCTAGCAGTTGAGCTACCGTGCCAACTGGGAACGGTGTGTGATTTCAAATCCCGCTCGAGTTAAGAATTTTCCGTCGACTGAAGAGTGTAGGTTAATCATGTTAATGCATTTTTGTGTCTGCTGACGTAGTCAGCAAACAGTTTAGTTATCGAAATGTTGTTTAGTTATGGCACTACGTCACAACCGAACACGTTCCGGAAGACAGCGAAAGTTCGCCGAGATCGTTTGTTGCTTCAGGTAGAGAATCCTTCGCTTATTTGGTCCACGATAGGTATTGAACTACTTTTGTTGTTTATCAGAACCATTGTGTTTACACTGACCAACATTTTCAGGTTCATTGTCAGGTTCTTGTGTGTAAATTTCACTACTATACGAATTTGGAGACAGAGTCAGTGTGTTTGGAATGACCGACATTTTTGGCCAGGCGCTATATTTTATGTTTTGTGGTCGGCTCATGTGGTTAAAATTTAATAGTGATACTGCCAGGTAATTTCAAAATCGCTTAATATTTTAGCCGAAATAATTGTATCTCGAAACTTATGAACCTAGTACGGGTATTAATGTCTACAACAACAACAACAACAGACGTTTTACCGCCGTTTTCCCCGCTTACGCAGGGGTTGGCCGGTGGTTCCCCACGACAGTTTCCTCCACTTTCCACGATCATGTGCATCACACTCTCTCATATCCCTCTCCACTACCTGGCTCCATGTCATCCTTGGCCTTCCTCTTCCTCTTGCACCATCAACCTCAAGCCAGGGGCGAAACTCGATGGGGGGTGTGGGGGGGTGTGACACCCCCCGTTGCCTGAAGTGTTACCCATAAACGAGATTGGCCCAGTGAACTGATTGGCCACGCGAGTGTTAGATTGGTTCCCAGACCCTTCTGTCAGTACTGGGCGCAAAAAATGGCGGCACTTGGTAAGAGGCA